>MU260178.1:212500-222500 GCA_020310875.1 Ceratopteris richardii | reverse complement strand
AGCCAACCCCTTAAAAGTAGGGAACTTGGTATTCAACCTAGAGAGTAAATGAGAAAGATCCTCCATTGGCACTAGTGCTTCTTCTGAAGTATCGGAGGAAAAATCTAATGTTCTCCTCAGCTTCTCTTTTGAGAGTGGGGTTGAAGCCAATTCAATGGACAAATTTAAGGGTAGTGGGGTACTCGCTGAAGGTAGAGCTGACTTCTTGAGGCTTCTTTCTACATGAAGAGGTTCTCTATCTACTCGAGTGTGGGTCATGTACCCACTCACAGGATGCAAAAAAATCAAGAAAACAATGCGACAACAATTGTATACTGCACTAATTAACTCACACAAAAATGCAAGGGTCCCATCGTGTGTGCCAAACTATAGAGGGGGTAACCGGGTCTATACTTCCAGTACTCCTTCTACTCAAGGGAAGTTCTCCTTAGGGAAGTATACCCTGTAACATGATTGTGTGAGATACTACTTCAGAAGATAAACCAAGAAACAGAAAGAGTGTTAGAAAGATGCTGAAAAGGCCAATTTGACCAAGATTGAAAAATTGCGCTAGGACACAAAAGATAAACTTGTTAATTACAAAAGGTCTAATGACTCCAAAGATGAACTAGGACATCTCAACACAGAGAAGGTATACAAGAGAAAGTATACAATAGTATGAGTCATCAGCACAAATGCTACAAACTCTAGCTTACAAGTGACTATTCTAGTATATCCAATCTCACTTTCATGCCGACTACCCCCAATGCCAAAGCTCTCACTCTATATATTCTCCAACAAAGAAGCCTCTTCCACAATGGGCAAAGCACACCAATGAGCAGAGAATAATCAAGGAGTAGCCTGATGAGAACACTCTCATAATACCACAGTAACATAAGAAGACCCAAATTGACAAAAGCTAGAGTCACGGAGAGACGACAGTGAGTGTATCTCTCAACTTTCTAAATCTCTGTATATCCTTCCACATGGATCCTTCACTATCATATATCTCTGATTGTTTGTACCTCTCTCACACAAACCAATGAAAACTGCTTCTTATATAGAGCTCCAAGCCAAGAGAGTGGCTTCCATTAGATCCAATCATTTACTGCACCATCATTGTTCACTGCATATGCGTAGTCCAAGAGAGTGGCTTCCATCGGATCCCATCATTTACTACACTATCACTGTACATTGCACATGCACCAATCTAGTCTAACGAAAGTGGAGGGAGAGTTGGGTAATTTTGGATAGGTGGTCTAACTCGGTATTAATAGCCAACTGACTCAAAGGCGCCTGAGGACTGGAATATGGCCTTGAATGCAAGACTCTTTTTTATCATGAATCAACACTTCATTTTAGAACGTTGAGTATCTCCACAAATCTGATAGCCGACTTGACTCTGAATCAAGGCGTGATGCCGAGGATGAATTTTGAAGGATGAATTTTGGGGGAGGTTGAATTTTGAAGGCTGAATTTTGAGGGTTAAATTTTGGAGGTTGAAATTTGAAGGCTGAATTTTGGAGGTTGAAAGTGATGCCGAGGATGAATTTTGAAGGATGAATTTTGGAGGTTGAATTTTGAGGGTTGAATTTTGGATTTTGAATTTTTGTTTAGGAGGTTGAAATTTGAAGGCTGAATTTTTGAGATTGAAAGTGATGTCGAGGAAAAATTTTGAAGGATGAATTTTGGAGGTTGAATTTTGAGGGTTGAATTTTGGAGGTTGAAATTTGAAGGCTGAATTTTGGAGGTTGAAAGTGATGTCGAGGATGAATCTTGAAGGATGAATTTTGGAGGTTGAATTTTGAGGGCTGAATTTTGGAGGTTGAAATTTGAAGCCTGAATTTTGAAGGTTGAAATTTGAAGGCTGAATTTTGGAGGTTGAATGTGATGTCGAGGATGAATTTTGAAGGATGAATTTTGGAGGTTGAATTTTCAGGGTTGAATTTTGGAGGTTGAAATTTGAAGGCTGAATTTTGAGGGATGAATTTTCCTGACTGACGAAGATGAAATGAGGGCGAGTCTCGAGCGAGGGTGAACTTTGAACGATGAAAAATGAGATGAAATATCAAATAAATGGCACTAGGACGAATTCTACAAGGTTTTTTTTTGTTGGCATACAATCAAGATGAAATCTTGCTCGATTACACGAGGTTCAAAGCTAGTTTCATGGAGTTCCAAGAAGCAACCTATAGTTGCTTTATCCTCAACAGAAGCATAGTATAGAGGTCTGACCATAGAAACTCAAGAGGCAATATGGTTAATAGCATTGTATATAGATTTCGGATTTATGAATCCCAGACCTCTCATATTTGGAGATAATGTAAGCTCCATGCATCTAGCAACAAACCCTATTTTCCATGCAAGAACCAAACACATAGAGGTTCATTACTACTTCATCAAGGAGAAGCTCATGGCAAAGGAGATTGATGTTTCTTTTGTCCCAACTGAAAAGCAAGTAGCACATATGATGACGAAGGCACTTCATGGAATAAAGCTTTGCATATTTAAATCAATGGCAGGTATTCAGCCTATTAGAGAATGAAGACTCATGCATATTTTAGCTCAAGGGGAAGCTATTGGAACATCAAGCTTACACTATGCTGGAGGTGGATTTAATCTACATCAAAAACCTACCATTTGGATTACATCAAAAGAATATCTCTTAGAGAGTTCTTTTCCTTATGCTCATTTATTGTATTTTTTAAAAAGCTTTTTTATGGATCATTTATCATCGTAAAAGCCTAGGGCTTTACACATGTAAAAGTAAAAAAAGAGAGCTAAACTTCCATGAATTTGAGGTGGTTGAGGATCAATCAATGAATCAATCACCTAAACGTAGATCAAACTAGATCTTCACTTTTCCTAGTTTGTGGAAAAGTGAATTGATTCCCTCCAAAAATATATCCCACCTTTATTTGAATTCAAAATCCACTTGTATTAGTCGTGGAGCACTTCAAGAGTCTATATAAAGACTTTAAATCACTTGTACATTACATGGAAGCAATATACATACAATTGTAGCTATCATTGTCTTGCTCCTTCATTTTTCTAGGTCATGTTCTTCAACAACAGTAAGCTTCCAGAGGCTGCTGCTCTTTCTACAAACTTCAAAATGGATGAGTGAGAACTCATTCAAAACATATTAGTGTCTATTTTATGTGTAAAATTTTCAATGCATTTGGTTCAATAGAAAGGGAAAAATCTTAGTTTTTCTCTCTCAGGGTGTATCTCTGTGCATTCTTGAAAAATAGGAGGTACCACTATTAAGTGTCATGTTCATTCGAAAAGCATATTCTGCTTATTTCTTGAACTCTTGTGCATTCTATACATTCAACCCTATGTATATCACTCCTACAAAAGGATTTCTTCCAATTGAAATCACATTTGAAGTTGATTGTCTCATCCAAAGATAGTAAGTTTTCTAAACTAGTCAATGCGCAAACCTATCTCTTTTGTATCGCCTCTTTCTACATAATGCTCCAAAGTACATAGTGCATTTTATTGAAATTATTGCATGCCTATAAGGTCTATTTGAGTCTCCATAAGCTAAAGGAATGGTCTTGTGCCGGTTGGCTAGACCCAACTTTGTTGCATTGCAATGCACTTTTCTACCTCCTTCAAGCTTCTCCAAGTTCATTCATGTGTTTGTGTGTGTGTCTCTTTCTCTCCCACTCTCTCTCTATCTCTCTCTCTCTCTATATATATATATAAATATAAATATATATATATATATATATATATATATATATATCTATATATATATATATATATATATATATATATATATATATATATATATATATATATATATATATATATATATATATATATATATATATATATATATATATATATATATACACACATACATACATACATACATACATACATACATACATACATACATACACACACACACACACACACACACACACATATATATATATATATATATATATATATATATATATATATATATATATATATATATATATATATATATATATATATATATATATATATATATATATATATATATATTCCAGTGTGGAAATTCAGAAAGAACTCCATCGATCTCTTTCTTGCCTTCCTCCTGAAATGTGGTAAAAATCAGTTAGTTAAATACAAACTTTTTCTGTAGTATGAGTCAGAACATCGACCCTGGTTCCAATCCACAATTTTTTTGTTGTGGATTGGAACGAATCTAAACAAAACTAACGGAAATGAGCAAAAGCTTTCCATCCATCCATCCATCCATCCATCTATCTACCTCTCTATCTATCTATCTATCTATCTATCTATCTATCTATCTATCTATCTATCTATCTATCTATCTATCTATCTATCTATCTATCTATCTATCTATCTATCTATCTATCTATCTATCTATCTATCTATCTATCTATCTATCTATCTATCTATCTATCTATCTATGTATCTATCTATCTATCTATCTATCTATCTATCTATCTATCCATCCATCTATCTATCTACCCATCTATCTATCTATCTATCTATCTATCTATCTTGTTGGAACAAGCCAATCACAAATTGGTGATTATAGAGATCTTGAAGAATGCTTATGGTCAGAATGAAGTGAAGGAAGACACTTGTGAAAGTGAAGAAGTTTTTAGATTGATGTCTTGTACACATATGTACATATAAGTGAAGAATCTTGTAAACTGAGTATAGCTAAACCCTTAGGATGATAAGGAGCAATGTCATAGACGTGGGATGAGTCTAAAGTCATGTATATATAAGTTAATGATGACAAGAAATATGTATAAGAGTCATTTGTAGATGACAAATGTGTTAGAGATGTGTAGAGAGTTTTTTCCCAGAAAATAGCGACGGGTTTTTCTCTGAGTGCTCTCTGTCTGATCATGTGGATCAGAATTCCTTTTGTACACATCTAATTGAGAAGCTAATGAAACTATGTCTAAAGTTTCAGAATCTAATTCCTCTCCTACTGTGAGAATGATCAATAGGAACATTCATATGTAGAATGTGAAAACTGAAGTCTGAGAGTAGCGCACTTTTCCGTCTCAGTGTTTTGCTTAGATCTGAGTGTATACTGTAAAGTTTTTGATGAGTGAGCACTTAAAATCTAAGTTAGGAGATAAGGAATCTATGGCTAAAAGCATTTAGCAAAACGGGTTTCAGATTGGGAGAAATCAACTTAAGAAGTTGACTATGTCGAAGGCGCTACTTCTGAGAGACAGTTATGACATACTTTTGATCTTAATGATCAAATTGAACTTTTGGTGATTAGTTTTGAGAACTAATGACTAGTATGATTGTGCAAAGGTATTGCGAATACTTGTGCATCATTTACTTGAAGAAATTTGGAGTTTTGTGCAGGTAAAGAAGTTGATTTCTGAAGCAGATTTTCTGAAGCAAACATTTCTTCACTCAGAGAAGTGTTGATGAAAGTTTTGGTAAAGAAGAACAATATTTGTGTAAAGTTTGGTTTATAACTGACATAGAAGTGTTCTGAAGTCAGTATAGATCAAATCTTTGGAGATTAAGAGGTCTCCAACAGTGGTATCAGAGCAGAAGGTGAAATACAAGAGAAGAAAAGACAATTGAAGTTCCGATTGGTGCAGATATTGGAGTTCTTCCAAATCAAAGGAGGACAAGGACAAAGTATTGAAGATAACATGCAGAAGTTCAAAGCACGAGTTCGAAAAGAATCAAGAAGGACAAAGCTCATATCAAAGGTACACTTTATCTCCATAAATCATAGTAATTGTAGATACAGAAGGTCAAGGATGGGAGAGAGCTTGCAGATTGATAAGCTAGATAGGGAAAACTATCCAGCTTGGTCCATGAGGATGGAGGCACACCTCATGAGCAAAGACCTGATGGCATTCATTACAGAAGAAGAAGAAAAGCCTGAATTTTCAGATCCTAGTATTCCAACTAGGGAGGAGCTTGCAATTTTGAAGACTTGGATGAGAAAGGATGCTCAAGCAAGGAGTATTATTTACATGGCTGTAAATGATTATCTTTTACCTCACATTAGAGGTTTGGAAAGTGCTACAGATGTTTGGAATGCCTTGGAAGAGCATTTCCAAAATACAACCAAGTCAAGGAAGTCCTCACTATGGGCTGAGTTCACAACCTTCAAGAAGAAGAGCTCACAATCAATTTCTGATTATGTGGCAAGGATGAAGGATATTGCAGATAGCTTGGGAGCAGTGGATGAAGACATTGAAGAAGAAAAGTTGGTAAGACAAATACTTACAGGTCTGAGAGGAGATGAGAAGTGGAAGCCTTTCATATTGTCCATAGAGTTATCACTTGATCACTTTACTCCTGATCTTAATCAATTGCTAGGACACATGCTAACTTTTGAGTAGGACATTAAAGGAGACAATGATAGAAGTGCAAGCCAAGCTATGTACTCCAAAGACAAGAAAAAGAATGGCAAAGGAAAGCAATCGACTAATGATGAAGGGAATTCAAATCAAGCTAACTTCACAAAAGGAAAGATGAATTTCAGAGGTAAAGGAAGAGGAGGTAAGAACAAAGATAATGCTAAAGCTTGTTGGATTTGTGGCAGAACAAATCATTTGGCAAATGATTGTTGGTATAACAATCAAAATGGTGGAAGCAATAATCAGAATTATAATCAAAGAGGTAGAGGAGGCAGAAACCAAAGAGGCACCTTCAGAGGAAGAGGTGGTAGGACATCATATTTTAGAGGAGGTGGAAGAAACTTCCAATCTCAGTCCTACAACAACAATTATTATAATTATGCATCAGATCAGAAAGATGATATGACTCTTATCTTGAATGCAACTCATGAATCAGTAGGAGAAGATCAAAGAGTGTTTTATATTGACTCAGGATGTAGTAACCATCTGAGTGGGAATCTATCCTTGATGACTGATATGGAAGCAAAGGTGAATGGACATACAGTTCAAACAGGTGACAATACCAAACATAAAGTAGAGAGCATTGGATTAGTGAAGACAAAGAGTGGAAGTACACTTCTGAGCAAGGTACTTTATGTTCCTACTATTCCTAAAAATTTGATAAGTGTAGGGCAAATTGTGGAGAAAGGATATGAGGTAAGATTCACAAATGATGGTGTTTATGTGCAAGATCCAAATCAGGGATATAGAAACATAATTGCAGGTAAAAAGGAAGGAAGATTATTCACTCTCAAAGTCCAAGGTAATGTGGGACATGCATTATTTACTTATGGAAGTCAAAAGGTATCTGAATTAGACCTATGGCATAAAAGGCTAGGTCATTTCAATGAGAGAGCTATAAAGGTAATGTCAAAGAATCAGGTGGTGCTTGGATTACCGAATGTTGAAGGACAACATATGGTGTACAAGTGTGAAGCTTGTCAATTAGGTAAAGCACATAAAGGTTCTTACAACAAATCAGGGTACAAGTATTCAAATATGCTTGAATTGGTTCATACAGATGTATGGGGTCCCTCAAGGGACTATAGCATAAATGGATCCAGATATTATGTGTTGTTTGTTGATGATGCAACCAGGTGGATTACTTTATATGTAATCAAGGATAAATCAGAAGTTTTCAGGACATTCAAACATTTTCATGCTTATGCAGAAAGGATCACAGGGCAAAAGCTTAAGAGGTTAAGGTCAGATGGAGGGGGAGAGTATTTCTCTAAAGAGTTTGATGATTATTTGTGGAATGCATGCATCAAAAGAGAAGTAACTTGCAGGTACTCCCCTCAACAGAATGGAGTAGTAGAAAGGAGAAATAGGACTCTTGTAGAATTTGCAAGAGCCATGATGAAAGAAAAGAATTGTCCAAATTACTTATGGGCAGAAGCCATTAACACTGCAACATATCTTGTGAATAGGTTACCTTGCAAAGCTTTGGATGGAGGAACCCCTTATGAGGCATGGTGGGGTAAGAAACCTACCCTTGATCATTGTAAAGTGTTTGGATGTGTTGCATATGCTTATGTTCCTTCACAATTAAGACATAAGCTAGAACCAAAATCAGAGAAGTATGTGTTTATTGGATATGATGATAGACAGATGGGGTACAGATTGTGGAGTCCATCCACAAAGCAATTTCTTGTTACCAAAGATGTGACATTTGATGAGCAAAATACATGGTATACAGGATCAACAAATGATTATGCAGGTGTTGAAGAGATACAAAGGAAAGGAAAGGCAAAAGTAAAAGTGTATGAAGAGAGTATTGATGATGTTGACTCTAGAAGTAGATTGCAGGATCATGTAGAAGAAGGGCCAAGGTTTGATCCAGAATCAAATGAGGCTGAAACTTTGAGAAGTGCAGAAATCAGAAGATCTACAAGGGAAAGGAAAGAACCTGTAAGGTATAGTTATGATACATCTTTTCTAACAACAAAAGATTATGCTTACATTGTGAAGACAGAAGAAGATCCAACCACTTATGAAGAAGCCAAAGGTAAACAGAATTGGGAGAAGGCAATGCAGGAAGAGTATGATGCTCTACTTGAAAATGAAACTTGGGAATTAATACCAAGACCAAAGAATCAGAAAGTCATTGGATGTAAGTGGGTATATAAAACAAAAAGGTTTGCAGATGGTAAGGTGTCTAGATACAAGGCTAGACTTGTGGTCAAAGGTTATGCCCAAACTTATGGGGTAGATTATGATGAAACCTTTAGTCCTGTTGCTAAAATGTCTACAATTAGGACATTGATTGCTATTGCTGCTTGTAAGGGATGGAAATGATCACAATTGGATGTGAAAAATGCATTTCTAAATGGATACATTGCAGATGAAGTATACATGGAGCAAACAGAAGGTTTTATGGATTCAATTGGATCAGATTATGTGTGTAAGCTCAAGAGAGCTTTGTATGGGTTGAAGCAGGCCCCAAGAGCTTGGAATTACAGATTGGTCAAGTTCTTGAATGAATGTGGATTTCAAGCATCAAAGGCAGATAGTAGCTTGCTAGTGAAGGCAAGTGAAAATGGATACATTTACATGTGCATTTATGTTGATGATATTATTGTTACAGGAACAAATGCTCAAGGAATCAATGAACTCAAAAGGCAAATAGAGAAGGAGTTTAAGATAAGTGATTTGGGAAACTTATCTTATTTTCTAGGAATGCAGATTGTGTATACTCAACATGGAGTATATGTTTCACAAGAGAGATATTTGAAGAATCTTCTAGTTAAGTTTAACATGGAGGATTGCAAGACCTCAACTACACCATTGGAGGTAAATCATAAATTAAGTAGGTATGGAGGTGAAGAATTCAATGATATGAAGAAATATCAGAGTTTGGTAGGAAGTTTAATCTATGCTACCTTGACAAGACCAGATTTATCATATGCAGTAGGTGTGTTGTCACAATTTATGCATTGTCCAAAGAAGACTCATTGGATTGCAGCTCAAAGGGTACTCAGATATATTAAAGGAACCCTAAGTGAAGGTTTGTACTATGGTTTCACTTCTGACACAAGAATCAAAGTGTTTAGTGATGCAGATTGGGCAGGTGACTCAGATGATACAAGGTCTACTCATGGGTACCTATGTTATGTTGGAGATAAGCTAGTTTCTTGGTGTTCAAAGAAGCAACATACAGTTGCTCTATCATCCACAGAAGCTGAGTATAAAGGAATGGTAGAAGCTGCAAAAGAAGTGATATGGTTGAAGACCTTGATGAAGAGTTTTGAGACTGATCATAGTACTCCAATTGTTTTTGGAGATAATATGAGTTCTTTGTATTTGGCAGCTAACCCTGTTTTTCATGCCAGGACTAAGCACATAGAGATTCAGTATCATTTCTTGAGGGAAAAGGTACTTGATAAAGAAATTGAAGTGATGTATACTCCAACAAAAGAACAAGTGGCAGACATGATGACAAAGAGCTTGGATGGACCTAAGCTACAGAGATTCAAAGAGATGGCACGAGTGAAGAAGAATGGAATAATCACAATTAGTGACTGAGGGGGAGATGTTGGAACAAGCCAATCACAAATTGGTGATTATAGAGATCTTGAAGAATGCTTATGGTCAGAATG
>MU260178.1:177500-190000 GCA_020310875.1 Ceratopteris richardii | reverse complement strand
GTACAAATGATGACCACCTATTCTACATTGACTCAAGATGCTCAAATCATGTGGCTGGCAATGTAGCATTACTCTCTGATCTTGAGGAACCAAAAGGTAAGCATCAAGTCCAAACAGGTGATGACACAAAGCATTCTATAGTTAAAGTTGGAAATGTTAAGACTTGTGATGGAAATCAGAATTTGTTGAGCAGGGTACTCTATGTACCAACCATTACCAAAAATTTGATGAGTGTTGGTCAGATTGTGGAGAAAGGTTTGCAGGTTAGATTCAACCAATATGGAGCATATATGGAGGACCCAAGACATGGGTTCAAGAGGATTGCTAAAGGAGAAAAATGAGGTAGACTTTTCTTTTGAGTTGGAAGATACAAAAAATATTGCACTATACAGTTATAAAGGTCAAACACTTTCAGACCTTGAGATTTGGCACAAAAGGTTAGGGCACATAGGAGAAAGAACCTTGAAACAAATGTGCAGGGACCAATGTGTGTTTGGGATACCTAATGTATCCAAGCAACATACAATTTATAAGTGTGGTGCTTGTCAATTTGGGAAGTCTCACATGTTACCCTTCTCAAAGAAAGGATACATGCATGAAGACTACCTAGAGCTTGTACACATAGATGTATGGGGACCAAGCAAAGACCCCTTACTCTCAGGATCAAGGTACTATGTGTCTTTCATTGATGATTATAGCAGATGGACTGTATTATACTTCATGAAGCACAAGGATGAGGTATTTAATTGTTTTAAAAAATATCTTGCATTAGTTGAAAATCAGACAGGAAAGAATTTGAAGAGGCTAAGGTCAGATGGAGGAGGTGAATACTTCTCCAATGAATTTGAAGACTTCTTGCAGGATAGAGGCATCAAAAGAGAGATAACCGCAAGGTATTCTCCTGAACAGAATGGGGTAGCTGAGAGAAGAAATAGATTAATTGTTGAGACAGCTAGATCTATGCTTAATGAGAAAAAGTTACCTAACTATCTATGGGTAGAGAGTGTTTCTACTGCCACTTACCTCATAAACAGGTTACCATCTAAGTCTCTTGATGGCATGACACCCTATGAAGCATGGCATGGTAAGAGACCTTCACTTGACAATTGCAAAATATTTGGATGTGTAGCATATGTACACATTCCTTCTTAGATAAGAGGTAAGTTAGACCCAAAGGCTGAAAAATGCATCTTTATTGGGTATGATTTAAATAAAAAAGGTTACAGGTTTTATAATCCTATCAATAAGGGGTTTATGGTAAGTAGATATGTTGTCTTTGATGAAAATGATTCTTGGTATGAGAATGAATGCAGGAAGATCAAATTACCCTATGATTTGGAAGAAGAATTTCCAAGTCTTACAAAGGAGGAACCTACTCAGAATGAAGCCTCAAGTTCAGATGATGAAGACACTATCAATCTTGAAGAATTCAAAGCATGGAAGTCTGTAGCTCAGTGATGAGTAGCACCTCCTTTAATGTCAATTTGGGAAGACGTGAGGATGGTATGAAGACCTCGAGCAAGTGAAGGCACAAGTGCGTGAGTGAGAAGCACACTAGCATGCACACACATACACACACACGCGCACACACGGTAAGACAAAGAGTGAGAAGCAATGGAGTTCTTTAGATTACATCCAAAATGCTCATACAAGTTTAGATCAATTACAAGATAGCCTCAAAAATGAGCTCTCTAGCTCTATTTATAGTTTTTGACTAGGTTTTGGCCGTGTCCAGACCTAGTGTCCGGCCTAGTTAAAAATTAGGTTCTCTACCCTATTTGGAGGTTCAAACGAAGTCTAAAAAATGTGAAAACTGACAGGTAGGTACTTCTAAAGCTCCTCAAGCTCAAGGAATCCTTGGCTTGCACAAAATAGAGCTACAAAAATATGAAATGGTATTTACAATGGTTTTTAGTGATGAAAATCACTATTTTTGTAGGGGTTTCTATTAACATTTTGACATACATTTCCTGGAGCTCCCTACTTGCTCCTTCTCCTTGTGTGTCCACCTCTTTTATATGCATTAGTGTCCTAAAAAAATATTGGCCTACTTGCCAGATCGCCGTTGACTGCTCTGTCTGCTTGTACTTTCTCTTCTCTCTGACTCCCTTTGTAAGCTTCCTTGCCTTGTGAGTCCTTCAGTTCCAACACCCCCCCCCTCTCTCGCGTGTGTCGTCCCTGACAGACCCTTGTTGGGTGGGTCGTTGGATGTAGTACTCAACAATGTCTTGTGCTAAGTGATAATCTGCAATCCGCAACCCTTTGGCCAAGTCCGTGAGTAGAGCATCCCAATCTACCGGCCCCAGAACCTCTGGATGTGGTATACGTAATTTTTCTGAATGGAGAGCGTGTTCCACTGCAAACAACTGCAATAAATGCGATGGTCTGGGAATGAATATCTCTGAATGATATTCCCAGAATCCCGTGACAAACATTTCTTCAAACATATGTTTGAAGCAGGCTGGTAGTACTTGATACGCGTGTGCCATGCATATACAACATTAATAGATGGTGTTGCACTCATGTCGTAGACAAGGTCCTGATTACCTTCATTAAATCCAAGAGCTGACAGATGAGGTTCCTTGACATTCTTGAAAGTCTTGAAGGTCACCAACATGAGTTCAAAAATTTTAAGGCACATTTGGGCCATGACATCTGGTACATTTTTAAACCGGACCCCCCAGTGCCGAATCGTTGAAATCATATATCCTATGGTAGGTGGGCCTTTAGGTGGTGCTAAGTAGACATAATTGAGCCATTTCTCGCATCCTTTGGTTGTCAGCACAATTTTTGTGTATTCCGGCCACAACCTTCTTCGAAATATAGAGCAGTAGCATGGGTTGTATTTGATGTACAAAGGCATGTTATTCCATGTTCTTACCATCTCTGGGTAGGTTTCCAGTAGACGAATCCTCCACGTCAGTTGATGTATATTGCCTTGCTTGGCACTTGCTGGGATGTCGTCCGGTGCAAACTGTGTAGCCGAGGTCGGTTCTTTTGAGGTGTGGTGCTTGATTTCGGCATTGTAGTCCGCCATTAAGACACAGAAAGGAACATACAAATCGTCGGATGTGCCGATCCACCGATGATGGGAGAGGTTTCGAAAGTACTCCGATTTTATAACTACCTCTTCCAAATGTGACATTGACGCTATCTGAACTGCCACTCTATCATCATGGGTTGTGGCCACTTTCTCTAACCTCTGCATCCATTTAGGAGCCTCTATCTCGATGGTGTCCATGCCCTCTTCTGTTTGCTTACCCCCTAGTGCAGGCATGGGAACGTATGGATCTTCGAAGGTTTCCTCGATTTCAATTGGCACTAAGTCCTCAGGCTCGGGCTCTACAAGGGGAGAGGGTTGACGCTCGTATTGCACGACTTTACTGCGTAATTCTTCGAGTTCTGCTCTGAGTTTTGTGACTTCTTCCGATGTGTCGTCTGCGGCAGTGACTTTGCTTGGTGACTCGTGCTGAGTTGCCAGTTGCTTAAGTAGGTCATCTCTTTCTCGTTCTAATGCTGCATGGGCCTCCAGGAGGTCGGCATGGGTTTCTAACACAATTTGCATATTCTCTAAGGGAATGGCCTTAAATTTCTCTGGGTCGATTTCCTGCGGGGAACCCTCCATTGCTGCTTCCAAGTTTTCTTCATTCTGTTTCTGCAGCCGTTTATTCTCTTCGAGTGCTGTAGACATGTGTTTTCGTAGGAGGGCCAGGTTGCTTCTAAGCTTGAGATTCTCTGTTATCTGGGAATGTAGCAGATCATCCATTTGTTGTTTTTCTTCTGCATCCGATTGGGGTGGATTGGCTACTAACTGCTCATGTTGTTCCTATAAAGTGACATACTGTTGTTGTAGTAGCCGCTTTTCCCTTTCTAGATCAATGAATCGTACTTGAAGTTCTTCATGGCTTCGGAAGAGTCGCGTATGTTGGTTATCCAGATGCTGGTAGTGCTGTTGTAGTTGAGACATACACTGATACATATTATTAAATACGTTATTAATAGGGGTGGATGCGGGAAGAGTGTTGAATGCAGAAGGGAAGGGGAAGGGGAAGGGGAGTGTGGATGCGGTGCTGTAAAATGGTGAAGTGGGAGGTGGGGAAATGGGAGATGGTGGGTGTATGGGGGGAGGGAGAGGTGCGGAGGTGGGTGATATGTCCATAAAATCAAAAGTGGATGCAGTGGTGGGAGTGATTGTGAACATGGGAATTGTGGGTGCGGTGATAGTGGTGAAAGTGTACAGTGGTGTGTGCAATTGTGAATACGAACTGCCAGGAAGTGTGATCGGGGGAATGAGGTTTTCCATGGCTGCGGTTAGAATTACTGTGTCAGTGGCCGTATAGATAAGAGAGGTGGAGATAGGGTGTGTGGGTTGACTGACGGTCTGTGCTTCGGTATGGGTAGTGGACTTGGAGGCGATGATAGTAGTGGTTACACTTGTAGTGGGAGGTGAATGTGGTGGAGTTGGAGGCAGGGGTGGCAAAGGGGGTGACGGAGGTGCACTTGATATATGGGTTTCCTCAGTATCCTGAACGGTGTGTGCGGTGCCCGTGGTTGTGGATGTGCCTTGTGGTTTTGATACTAATACATTCATCTGCTTTCCTGATCGAGGGGGGCGTCTGCCATATTGTCGCTCCATTCTTCGTGATTGTGCAAGGGCGGTATGAGCCGTCTCAGGTACTCCTAAAGCATCAGATATCATGTCAAGAGTGGCGTGGTATTGCTCGTCTATGCCTTCCTCCTCAAGGATTTGATTCATGAGGGCTTTGCCTGCTGCTAGGGACAGTCTATGTTGCTCTTGAACTATGTTCATGGTATCATAGAGCTTTTTCAATGCCTTTGTGTAAGCTGGAGCACCTTCAAGTACCTGCAGAGCTTCTTGATCATATTCTTGCTCTTCTTCCTCGGATTGTCCATCATGTTCCTCCTCTTGTTCTTCTTCTTCTTCACCCTCCACATCGACGACCTCTGGTTGTCTGGGATGGGGTTGGTCTGTAGCAGTTTGTTGTCCACTAGCTTGCTCTGCCTCGACTTCCGCGTTAACAGCTTCGATGATTCTGGCTACCTCCTCATCAGTTAGGTCTTCTAAAGTGAATCCGTGAGGGAACTCTAGGTCCGTTGGTACAGGTGGAAACACTAGATTTGGTCCCTCAGTGCTGTGTCTTGGTAATCTGATAGTAAAGGGTTGTACCCGCCTCGGGAGTCGTGGAGTTGTCTCTGGTGTCAGTGTCGCACCGCGGGCTTGTGCACAGGGCATCTGAACGGCGCCTCTCATTTTCTTGGAGGGTGGCCCTGCGGTGGATAATCTGCATTGAAACTCCTGTACCCTGGTCCAAATGAGTGCCCTTTGCACTGGCACATCATACGCAAGACATCTATACACAATCCTGGTGAGGGCACAACATCCATACAGTACAGATTTTTGTTTCTTATACCACCTTTGATGAGCTAAGTGGATTTCGTCGATAATCCAGTGGGGCATGTTGATTGTCAAATCAAAGGCATCAGCCAAGTATAGACTAAACCATATCTTCTTAGGTGGCATTGTGAACCTCTCTTGAGTGGGAAATGCAAAATGTTGCATGACCATTCACAAGTGAATGGCAATTGTAGGTGTCATTGCCACCATGTCCTTTAATTTCGTCAGATTCCTGTTCTTCATATTGTCGGGGACCATAGTCTCTTTCTCCATAGGAATGTGCATACCTTTCATGTCTAGAGCTTCCCTTACCAAATTGATAGTCAACCTGAAATGCTTTAGTTCATTGCCCCTTGTGAGAGATGGGAGGACAAAGGAGCTGTATCCCTTTTTGTCTTTGCTCGGAGTAAGGGTGCTAATCAAACAAGAGCACCTTAGAAAATCGGGCTTTGGCAATTGGAATTTGAAGTAATCATAGAGTCCCGCCTTCTTCCATATAGGTTTCAGTCCTTCATTATTCTGCAGTTTCTCAAATTCCCTGGTGAAAAAGTGATATCTGCCCCAGCGCCCATTGAATTCTATCTCGGCCTCCCACATGTAAGTGCCTTCACCCAGGGGTCCTGCCACATCACTGAACCAATGTGAGTTTTTGCTGACCGGCATTGTGTGCCCCTGTGGAGGATTCTGAACCGGTATGGCGTGTAATGCCCTCAATGCCACTGGGCGTTCCTTCAATTCCTCCTCAACGGGAAGACTTTCAATGTCCACGACTTGGGGGCTCGTGCCTGCCTGGGAGCTAGTTCCTACCGTATCTGCCATGTTACTTCTTGTCTCCTGATTCTGTGAGAATATAGGAACATGTGTTAACATTGTAAAGGACAAGATAGAACCGTTTTTGTCCCCATTACAACATTAACATGAGGTTCGGGAGAGATTAGTAGGCGATTAAGTGCTCGGTGCTTGTGCGTGTAGTTAGGAATTGGGTAGACCTAGAAGCTAAGTGGAATGATGTAGTGAGAGAGTGATGTAGTTAGTAGGTGGGCATGGATTTACAACTTGGGTCCGGGGGTTTATTACAAGTTTTAGGTTGCCAAATGCAATGGATGGGTTTTGATCTTGATTTTGTGGAGACTCTGGAGAGTTTGTTAGGAGTATCGGCTTGGAAATTAGGCTTCTTCGGGGCCCATTTACAAGTTATTCTACTTGTGCTCATGGAAGAATATGTGTCCGTGCATGAGGTATAAGAATGGGCATCGGATGTTCGAGTGAGTGAAACATGTTGTACCGGGTGTGGCCTCGGTGTAGCTATTTGAGCCCGCAAGCAAGCCTTAGGCACCCAGATTTGTCGTGATTGTGGGCTGGCCTTCATCGACTTCTTGGGTACCCAAATAGACTTCACTTTCGCAGAAGAATTTATGAAAGACTTCTTATTAGTGTCCTGTTGTTGATTACTAATAAGAGGTTTTGGCCGTGGGGTTGGCATGGTTGCAACAGGGTGTTCGCCTTTCCGCACCCACACTCGTTTCGACGGCTGAGACATTCTGCTTCGCACGTGTTTTTGGCCTCCAGTATAGGTTGTGCGCTGCTCCTCCTGTATTTGATCTGCCTTTGGTTGCTGTATCCCTCTGGTCTTTGGGAAAGAAGGGAATGTCGTCTTATCCTTGACTCCGTTGTTGAGACAATCCTCGTTCTGCATCATACAGTTTTGGACAAGAATAGCATTGTCAACTTCATGTGCACCCCTGGAAGGACCAGGAGTTCGTGCCTTACTTAGTTCCTTGAGTGCCTCATTTTCCAATTCAACTGTAATTTGACTATGATTTACCCACACCTGAAGAAGTCCACTTCTTAGGTTTAGGTTGACTGCATGATCATAGATCCAGTCCTGACCCAAGACAAGAGGCTCAGTGAGGTCCTCATCTTGACACACTAGTACTTTAATTGTCATTGCTTCATCTTGAATATAGAGGGGAAGTTCCACCTCACCCATGCAAGGGGTTTCCACACCTCCCAATCCTATGAGATATGCTTCTATAGGATTGATGGTTAATTTCAACTTTTGATAGTATGAAAATTTAACAGCACTAGTGGCTGCACCTGAGTCAATCAAGGCTCTTACAGTCCTTGCACCCTTTCCTTGTCCTATCTCTAAGGTTATAAAAGGACGTCGATCAATTATCCTATGAGAGCTGATATCTGAAACTTCACACATAGCCACATGATATCCTTGATCTGCATATGCATCTGGCCTAGGTTGCTCTCTGCCTTGTCTTCTTAATTTCATTCTCCGTATGCGCTCTAAAGCTTCTGCTTGAGCTTCTTCTCGAATTCGCTTTTCTTCTTCTTTGCGTTTCTTAGCAGTATTGAGTCGACTTAGCATTTCCTCTGTGAGAGATTCCTGATATAACTTGATTCTGCATCCCATTATGTAGCTTGGGAGAACATCACCTTCTAATGTGGCTAGTTGCACTGCTCCACTTGTTGAGATTCTATTAATGATCATGGGTCCATAGCCTCTCTTTTCTAGTTTCCTCGCATGTTGTTTCAACGTGTATACTAGTACTAGGTCGCCTGCCTTCAAACCTCTATCCTTAACGTGGGCATCAAAGTAGGCCTTCTGTCGTTTCTTAGCTGCATATATCCCTGCAGCCGCCCTCAGTCTTGTTTCTCCTAATCGTTCAAGGTCAAAAAGTCTTGAGGAGAGTTCATGACCCGTCCATTCATGCTCTTGTGCTAATTTCAATGTAGGTAGCATTGCATTTTGGCCGAATACCATCTGAAAGGGGGTGGCTTGGAGTACCGTTTTGTAGGCGACTCGGTATGCCCAAACAACATGGTGTAGTTGTTTGTCCCAATCAGAGCGTTTATTATTCACTAATTTGGTCAACACATTGCACAGAATCTTGTTTGTGCTTTCGGCTTGCCCATTAGCTTGTGGGTGGTAGGGGGCAGACTTCTTATGAACTACCAAGAATTCTTGGAGCAGATTTTCAATAACCTCTTCAAGAAGTGGGTCCCTCTATCACTTATTAGCTCTATAGGTAGCCCGTATCTTGTGAACACATTCTCAAATAGGAACTTAGCAGTCCTCTAAGCATCGTTCTTTGTCGTAGCTTTTACCTCTACCCACTTTGTTAGATAGTCTGTCGCAACAATGATGTATTCAGCATGTGAACCCTTGGCTGGGGGATTAATAGGACCTACAAAGTCTATTCCCCACTTAGAGAATGCACGTCCATCCATTATGGGTTTCAGTGGCATCTCATCTTTGCGTATAGGATACTGAGTTCTCTGACAAACATCACACCGTTTCACATAGGTATGTGCATCCATGTGAAGGGTCGGCCACCAAAAGCCCGCAAATAGTATTGCCTTGATCACCCGATCTGGTCCAAAGTGTCCTCCTGCTACACCTTGGTGAGCAGTTTCCAAGATCTTTAGATATTCACTCTCATGGACACATAGTCTCAGGTAACCATCTTTACCACGCTTGTATAAATTATCACCAATGAGTGAGTAATCTAGGGCTTCTTGTTCTAGACTTCTTTGTCTAGTCAGGGTCATGTCTTGAGGAAATGTTTTCGTCCTCAGGAAGGATACTAGTGGTTCACTCCAATCTGGCACTATGGACACTTGATAAAGAGTGGCATGTTCCACAGGTGGTTTAGTGCAACAGATTGGGCATTCCTTGCACAACTTTTGGACATCAGCTTCCATTGTCGGCCAATGCACTCCGAGTCTCCTTAGTGTCTATAGGGTTCGTTGCTTTGAGTAGTGTTGCTCTAATGCACCTACATGTGCTAATTGCAACCATTTAGCGTACTCATCCTCTTCCACACAACAAGCTAAGATCCCTTGATCTGTGTGCTTGTACATACTACCTACCATGATGTGATACTTTTGGGCTTTTATTACCTCTCTATCCTGTGTGTTTATTACTGGGTGGTTAGGCCCGTATGTCAATATTGGCACTAATGGCTTAGCCCACTGTGGCACCACTTCCAAATTAAACAAGTAAGCATCAGGAAGGTCATCTGACACTCCTTGTGGGGCTTCTCCAGATGTGAGCCTAGAGAGATGGTCTGCTCTCAAATGAGTCTTCCCTTTCCTTACCACAACCTCGAAATCATATTCCATTAGCAAGAGAAACCATCTTACTAATCTTCGTGTATTGCATGGCTTGTTTACAAGATATAGCAGTGCCTGATGATCAGTAAAAAATTTAAACTTATTTGCAAGCAAATAATGTCTAAACTTTTTAACTGCATATACCATGCCTAATCCTTCTCTCTCCGTAGTGGTATAATTTCGTTCAGCTGCATTCAATTATCTACTAGCATAGGCAATTGGAAGATCCATATTACCTTCACCGGTAGGCTGTGCGAGTACACACCCAATAGCATAATTGGATGCATCAACATGAACATGGAAAGGCTTATTCCAATCTGGTGTGGTCAAGATCGGTGCTGAACATAATCGCCGTTTAAGCTCATTGAAAGAATTCTCACATTCATTAGTCCACTCAAAGTTAGTCAAAAGTCCATACAAAGGCTTTGCTATGATGGCATACATGTGTATAAATCGTCGGTAATAACCACAATGCCCCATGAAATCTTGTACTTCCTTGACATTCTTTGGCCTAGGTAGCTCCGCTATGGCTCTCACTTTCTCTTCATCAGTGGATATGCCATTCTTTGACACTATGTGTCCTAGAATCTTGCCTTGCCTGACCATAAAAACACACTTTTCTGGGTTCAGGCAGACTTGATATTCTCTACATTTGTCAAAGATTTGTCTGAGTTCAGGAATATGGGTTTGTCTAATGTTGGAATGAGCACAAAGATCATCAACATAGACTTCTAAGTTCTTCCTCAGGAACTCTTTAAATACATGGCACATCAGCCTCTGGAAGGTAGCTGGTGCATTGGTAAGTCCAAATGGCATTACTCTAAAGGCAAAAATGCCCCATTCAGTGGCAAAAGCCGTCTTATGCTGATCTTCTGGAGCTATGGCTACTTGATTGTAGCCCGAAAATCCATCAAGGAAGCTGTACACTTCCTTGCCTGCTACTCTTTCTAAGAGATGCTCTGTGATGGGAAGCGGATAGTTATCTCGAATTGTGGCTGCATTGACCTTCTTTAAGTTAATGCATACATGCTGCTTTCCATTTTTCTTGGGCACCACTACTATGGGGGATACCCACTCAGTGTGCTCAATTTCATAGATGAATCCAACTTCAACCAGTCTATCTATCTCCTCTTTGATCTTAGCAGCATAATTATCATTGTATGTGTATGGCTTTTGCTTAGAAGGTTTGGCATCTGAGGTCATGGGGATAGTGTGTGAGCATATGTCAGGGTCCACGCCTTTCAAATCCTTGTAACTCCAAGCAAATACATCTCTGAATTCTCTTAGCAAGGCTATCAATTCGTGCTCTTTGTCTTGCAAGACATTCTCACCTGTGGCCAAGATGCCAACCATCAAAGTGTTGGTAAGTGTGGCTACATCAAAAAATTGGAATATGTACCAATTGGATGTCAAGAATGCTTTCTTGAATGGATGGATTTCAGAGGAGGTATATATATCACAACCTCCTGGCTATGAGGACCCCAAGAAGGTAACATATGTTTGCAAATTAAAAAAGGCTTTATATGGATTGAAGCAGGCACCTAGGGCATGGAATTAGAGGTTAACTACATACCTCCAAGACCAAGGTTTTGTCATGAGCAAGGCAGATACTTCTCTGTTCATTAAAAGAAGTAATTCAGAGGTAATATACCTTTGTGTTTATGTTGATGACATCATCATTACAGGTAATGATGTCAATGGAATCAGATATATCAAAAGTCAAATGATGAAGGAGTTCAAGATCAATGATCTTGGTCTATTGAAATATTTTTTGGGACTTGAATTAGTCTACACTAATTCAGGGATATACATCACTCAGAAAAAATATATACAGGACATGTTGAAGAAATTTCACTTGCAGGATGCTAAAGTAGCAAGCACTCCAATGGAGGTAAACCTAAAGCTAAGTGCCCATGAAGGTGATGAAGTCAAGGACATTACAGGTTATCAAAGTATGGTGGGTAGCTTAAACTATGCTACCTTAACAAGGATAGATATTGCATATGGAGTTAGTGTGCTAACTCAATTTATGCACAAGCCAAGGATACCTCACTTAGAGGCTGCCAAGAGAATCTTGAAGTATCTCAAGGGTACACAGAATCATGGTTTGTATTTCCCTTACACTTCAGATATTGATATCAAAATTTATTCAGATGCAGATTGGGCAGGATGCAAGGATGATAGGAGGAGCACTTCTGGATATATCTCTTTTGCAGGTGACAAACCAATTTCATGGTCTTCAAAGAAGCAACCTACTGTTGCTTTGTCTTCCACAGAGGCAGAATATAGAGGACTAGCTAATGCCACACAAGAAGCAGCTTGGATTAAGCTTTTGTATACATAATTGGGCTTATTTACTAGGTCTCCAATAATATTTGGAGATAATAAAAGTTCTCTTCACCTTGCAGCTAATCCTATTTACCATGCTAGGACCAAACACATAGAGGTCCATTACCATTATGTGAGAGAGAAATTGATAAGCAAGGACATTCAACTTACCTATGTATCAACCAACATGCAATGTGCAGATTTGTTAACTAAAGCTTCGGATGGAACCAAACTTTGCAGGTTCAAATCCATGATTGGATTGCAGGATATATTTTTCACGATTACCTAGATGAATTCATCTTAGTCTTCCTTGATGATATATTTGTGTACTCTAAAGATGATTCGGTTGGCTTGAGGGGGAGCTCTTGGTGTAAATTACAAGCCTACACATTTGGCTCAAAGGATGTATTGAAGTCTATACATACATGACGAAGCATAGGAACATATGCTAGTGGTTAGTTAGCACTTTACCTCATTGTAAAAGTCAAATTGACTTGGAATCGCTTGTAATCACCTACCAAAAGGATTCGTGGAAAATTAATTGCTTGATTGAAAGAATATCTCCAAGCATTTAGGAGCTTGACCATAGGGAGCCAAAAGTTTGAATTTGAATTCAAATTTTTAGTCA
>MU260178.1:140000-167500 GCA_020310875.1 Ceratopteris richardii | reverse complement strand
CTAAAAGAGGCAAAATTTCCATTTTTGGAAGTCATATAGGTTCATCTTGTGAATGCTATATCTTGAGTTCTAGAGATCCCTTTCTTGCATGTCATAGCTTGTTGGAAAGCTCTACTCTTCTACTATTATTCACCAAAAGGTCTTGGAGAAATAATATTTGAGCTAAGAGAAATTAGCAAAATACTGAACGTATGTCATTTCAATGACTTGAAAAATCTGAAGAAGTAAAGTTCTTGGTTTTGGCTATCATTTCTCAAAGTTTTGAGTGGCAATAAGTTAATGGTGACCATAGAGGTGTTCTAGTGTCACATTAAGTCATTTCTTGTGGTGTTTTACACATCAACAAGTGGTATCAGAGCTGAAAGGTCCTAAAGAGCAGAAGGTGGCAAAGGTACGAGAAGTATTTGAAAAGTTTTTATTAAAGCTTGAAAGGTGAAGCATTTGAAGACACAAGGTGTTGAGAGCAGTATGGGCACCCAAGGAGTGACTAGACAAGGAAGCCAGCGGAGAGAGTCAGAACGAGGTGAAGGAGTAAGTAGACAAAGCAGTCGACGCAAATCTGGCAGATAGGCCCTTCAAAATTTTCCAAATCAACATCTTTATAACAGTGATTCTTATCACTAACAATCATTGTAAATACCATTTCATATTTTTGTAGCTCCATTTTGTGCAAGGCAAGGAGTCCTTGAGCTTGAGGAGCCTTAGAAGTACCTACATATCAATTTTTGTAATTTTTAGACTCCGTTTAAGCCCTCAAATTGGCCCTGGAACCTAATTTTTAACTAGGCCGGACACTAGGTCTGGACAGGGCCAAAACCTAGTCAAAAACTATAAAAAGAGCTAGAGAGCTCATTTTTGAGGTTAGATTGTAATTGAAACGAACTTGTAAGAGCTTTTTGAAAGTAATCTAAGGACTCCATTGCTTCTCACTCTTTGTCTTGCCGTGTGTGCGCGTGTGTGTGTATGTGTGTGCATGTTTGTGTGCTTCTCACTCACGCACTTGTGCCTGCACTTGCTCGAGGTCTTCATACCATCCTCACGTCTTCCCGGATTGACATTAAAGGAGGTGCTACTCATCACTGAGCTACACCAAATTTTGGTGCCGTTGCCGGGGATCGAGCTTTGAGGACGAGCGTGTGATGGTAAGACGTAGATTGGAGACGTTGGCGTTGTAGGTAATTTCTTTACTTTTCCTATTTTTCTCTTTCTTACCTTACCACCATCATCACCATCATCATCATCACCATCTTCCACCTCCACTTCCATCATCGCGAAAATTTCAGTTTTTTGATTATATCACCTTCTCCAGCTCATTTCCCTCATTTCACGTGTGAGAGAGAGCGAGAGAGCGAACTGTTGTGTGCTATTTTCTGCATGATTTTGGAGTTTCTTGCAGGTTTCAGCATTATCATCCCCTCCAGCACGTCGCGCAGGTACGGAAATGTGCAGAACTATCTCGCAGTTGCCGACTCCTGTCGATCGCGATTGACAGAAATTTTCACCTTTTGGTAAATCTGAGTGCACCACAGTGGACTAGAGACCCTGCACACCACATTTCCACAAAAATTTTTGAAAATTTTGCAAAATTTCAGTCCATCACGATTGACAGCTCTGTCCATCGCGATTGACAGCTCTGTCCATCGCGATTGACAGCCCTGTCCATCGCGATTGACTGACCGCCTGTCCATCGCGATTGACAGCCCTGTCCATCGCGATTGACTGACCGCCTGTCCATCGCGATTGACTGACCCCTGTCCATCGCGATTGACTGACCGCCTGTCCATCGCGATTGGCTGACCCCTGTCCATCGCGATTGATTGCCTGTCCGTCGCGACCGACTCCTGTCCATCGCGATTGACTGACCGCCTGTCCATCACGATTGACTGACCCCTGTCCATCGCGATTGACTGACCCCTGTCCATCGCGATTGACTGACCGCCTGTCCATCGCGATTAATACCCTGTCCATGGCGATTGACAGCCCTGTCGATCGCGATTGACAGCCAATTTTAGCCAATTTTTTAGGGTTTTTTAATTGAAGAGTTGGGCTAATTTTGGGCATAAACATTTTACTCTAGAGCACATAAGGAGGCCTTAGGAAAACAACTTGGGGAAAACCTGTTGCACAGTGATCCTGTTTGAACCCTGTCTTAACCCTAGAACCCTGAACGGTCATAACTTTTTCAGATGAAATCCATTTTTTGAGCTCTAGGGCTTGTTGGAAAGCGTTGATTTTTAGCTAGGGTATTTTGAAGTTGACCATACCCAGGGGGATCAAAGTCAGGGGTCTTAAGAATTGTTTTCCTAAAATTCACTATGCAAATTAGTAATTGTGCTACAGGAATGAGAATCATTGGTTCTGTCTTTGGAATTTAAATATTAAAGCTAACTTTGGAACTCTACAGATCTATTGAGAGCATTGAAAGGCGTTCTAAGCAAGTGTAAGTGCAAGTTTGGGAACACACTTCCTAGGCATTCAAGGGCAACCAAGCAGGAAACAAAAGGTTGGAAACTTTCAACCCCCTCTGTCAATTCCTAGCTTAGGCTAAGAACGACTAGAGGTAGGAGTAAGTCAGGGCGACGATAGGCAATTATCAAGTTGAAGCAGACCTAAACTCTCAAGTTCAAGCTAAGGACATAATCTTTGTACTATCGAGAACTTTAAAGGAAAAGAACTTAACGTGGAACGAGCAATTCTAAGTGCGGAACTACACTCAAATATACCTTACGACGTGATATCAGACAAGAATTTTAAAACGGGAATCAACTAAAAAGAATCAAGTAACTGATACAAAAGGACTCTGCAACGAGGTTGTACTTGGGCAAAATTGGGCTATTCAGCTAGGCTTATGAACCTTAGATCAGGGCGACATCTAGTAAGGGATAGACAAAGCCTTAGGTCTTCAGAGGCTAGTGTCAACCACACTGCTAGGTCGTGGGCCCAACAGTTGAGCCACCACTCATACTACCCAAGTTCTGAGACTAGTGAATCCGAGATGTCTCAGGGTATGGAGAGACCTACAGGCAGTTCAGGAGTGCCATACCTGCACAGGGTAGAAGGCCCTTACAAAACGCAGTTGGAATACCTTAGGACCAACCGATTAGGTGCCAGCATCTATGAGGACGGCCTAGGAAGATCTGTGGTACAGATTAAGAATCCTGATCAATCCATTGGACTAGAGCACCCAGCTGTCAAGTTTGAAAATGGAGCATACTTGGACAAAGAAGGAACCATATACGTAGTCACCAGTCACCCAGATAGGACGGACGAATTTGGAAATGTGATCCCCGAAGCAGACTTAGGTGACCTGGAGCAAGGAAACATGGGTGCAGAACCTAGAACCCCTCGAGGTAAATCGGTTCTCACTAGGATTATCACACCGGAGTGGATTCCCCAGGATAATAAGAGCATAGATTTGCTCCTCAATCGAGAGACTGACGAAGCCTTTTGGAGGTACAAACCTAACCGGCCAATTGATATAGGAACAATCATGATATATGAGTTTAAGGATCCTGATAGCCCAGGTAGAGTGACCTACTTAGATCACGCTTCGGAGAGGATCTTTGGGGTGACAGAAAATGATAGGCATGCTTACACTTGGAAGGGTGAATTCGTTTTCCCCCAACCAAGATCGAATGTATCCTATGGTCACCCTGGAGCTGGAACATCCCAAGCTCATGGAATGCAAAGAGACAGAAGTAGAGATAGACCAGAAGTAAGCTTTGCCAACCCAGTGGGCAGAGAAAGAACGAGGACGGAAACAAATAGAGTAGAACCTAAGATACTTAGAGCTCACAGGAATCAAAGAAATGCGGATGAGTTCCCTCTACCACGACCTAGAGAGCACACAAGGACTTTGAGACCGACTCAGCTAGTTAAGTCCATGAAGAACTACTTCGATGGCACTGGAGATCCATACGATCATGTGGCTGAGTTTAGGCAAGTCCTGAGAGCTGAACAAGTGGAGGATCTATTCACGCAGTACAATGCCTTTGGTCTAACCCTTAGGAACACTGCCCTGACATGGTTTCAGCCACTAAACGAGAGACAGTTCAGGAGCATAGACCAACTCCTAGAGGCTTTCATCATTGAATTTTCTAAGAGTGGCATAAGACATAATACCTCCTCACTGATTCACAGCTTCAAGCAAACCCCTCAAGAGACCGTGAGACTTGCAGGAAGGAGATTTAGGCAATATCTTGAAAGATGCCCTGCCCCTGAGCTACCCACACCAGCCAAGCAAGTGGCTTTATTCTTGGATGGATTGCTAAGTACCAAATTGAGATGTTATGTGTACTTGAAGGACCCTAGGACCATAGAAGATTGTGTACGCATGTGCATTGACATCGAGGATAACCTAGGGGAGGAGTTAGAGCTTTTCAAGATATACAAAGATTCAGATAGTGCCTCTAACCTCTCTTCCACGCAATCCACATCAATTGAGGAACTTGCAGAGAAAGTAGCTCAGAAATTAGGTGTCACTAACAAACAAATCCCAAGGTTTGCCCCTGTGAAAAGGTGCTATACATGTGGTGGCGACCACATGGCGAACGTATGTCCCATTATGGCTCAACCCCAAGTAAATCCTAGTAGCCAGTACTGCACCATAGAACGGAGGTACACCAATCACACCGCACAAGATTGCCCCTACAATAAGCAAACAGTTAGGCAAACTTACCCTCAACCCTATCCACCGCAGGGAAGATACCAGAACCAGTACCCTCCACAGCCATATGGCAAGCCACAACAACCTTATCAGCAACCATACCGAAACCAACAAAGACCTCAGCCTGTGTTAGCACAACAAACCCCTGCCCCAGCTAATGTGATCCCAGTAAAGTATGCTGCTGCAGAAGAAAACTTGAATAGAGCAATAGTCCCTGTAACACCAGTGCTTTCAGAAAGTGATCCCAGTGACCATAGCTTCGATTCTACACATGTTGATAGCCCCCAGGCTTACTACATGCAATCTCCTGAACATGGTGAGTCCTACTATGGTGAAGAGCCAAATGAACCTAGTTGGGAGGCAGATTACATGAACATCATGTATACAAACCCCAACCCTAGACCTCAACCTAGGAAGGTAAGACCCCCTTTCCCTAGAGGACCATGCTACAGATGTCAGGGGGATCACCTCATCCGTGATTTTCCCTTGCCTCCACCTACAAAACCCCAGTCAATGACGATTCAGGGTTTTTGCCAAGAGTGTGGAAAGGATCATCTCTTACGAGACTGCCCCAAGAATCCTAATAATATGCCGAAAATTACTCCTATTAACGTTATTGGGTTAGTGGTAGATTCCACAGGAAGTGTCACTTCCACTACACCCGTGCAAGTGATCACTAGAGCTCAAGCATTGCAACAAAACCCAGGGGTAAACCAGGAGAAGAGCCCAGATGTTAGTGAAACAGAGGGCATGACAAAAAAGAGGACTAGAGCTTGGAGAGATAGCCGTGAAAGAATGAAAAGGCAATGGGCAAAGAAGATGAGTGAACTCGAGGAAAGCCTCAGAGAAACAAAGGCCAGGATAACTGAATTCACATCTCAAACTCCCTCTCACACTACTCCACCTCCACCATTCCCAACTCCATCCGACCTGCCACCTTCCGACCCGCCTCAACTAATTCCACCACCCCCTAGAGTAGGATCGGTCCTAGCAGATCCCACTCCCGAAGACCTTAATATGATGCTTAAAGCATATCAGGCCAGAATCCAAGAAGGGCCAAACGTAACTGATCATGAAAAGTGTTACCCAAGAGCAGAACTAGAGTTAGAACGAACCAAAATTTGTGCTAAGATGGTGGAATTGGCTGAGACCATGTTTGAGGCCAGTCGCCTATTTAACATCTCTAGTTCAGCGAAGACACAGTTGCACTTTGATGGACTGTTAGAAAGAATAGAGAAGCTGATTGCACAATCAGAAAAGGAACCCGCCTCTCAACACAAGGACAAGGCAAGTGAAAGATTAAGCATTCCTGCTCAGGAAGCCTATGTGCCCGAAGCCTATGTGCCTAACTCTACGGAGCCAGACACATCATCTTCTATGAATCGGTTCACACCAGAATTCCTACGCGAGATTCAAGAAGACAAATGGGCTAAAGAGAGTGAAGTCCCTCCTCCTATTGAACTTGTGGATGATGCACGCGACCAATTCCCACAAGACATCCCATCCATTTATGAGGAGCAGGAGAGCACCCACTCTCAGGACAGACTAGACTTTGAGTCTAACTCTCTACAAGAATTACCCCACTTCACAAGCCCATGGGAAGCCAAGTCTACTTGTATGAGAACACCCACGGTCATGGTACGAAATGAGGACTCAGTCTTACCTAGGAACACAGAGGTAGTGAAAAACACTAAAGTGCAGTGCAATCTCAAGTTAGAAGAGCTACTCAAGGTTAGACCTGAATTATGGAAACATGTCGCCAAACAAGTACCAGAGATAGCAAAACCTCGTTCCCAGGTAGGATCCCAAAGGACAGTGCCAGAAATACCCTTGGATAAGATAGGAGATATGTGTGAAGGTGAAGAAGGGAACACCTATCTTCCCATTACCTACCAGGAGTACACCACCAAGGCAATTTTGGACTCAGGTGCAGGAGTTGCAATTGCCACCACTTCCCTATGGAAGCGTTGGGGCAAGCCAGCACTCAGGCCAACGAGAATGAAATTGCAGATGGCTGATGGTCATATTGAGAGACCCTTAGGATTGCTAGAAGGAATAACTCTCAACACCTGTGGTGTCGAGTTTGAGCATACATTTGCTATATGTGACTTCAGCAAAAATCATGCCTATGAGATGATTTTGGGGAGACCATTTATGCGACAGTTGCAAGTGGTACAGGACTGGGGAACCAACTCCTTGTATTTGCAGCACTTATGTTGGTGCAAGACAATCAACAATTGAAGGTCTTAAGTCCGCAGAAACTTCAGCAAAAATTTCTTTAAAAAAGGTCACCGGAACAGGACCGGAAGGTCACAGTAAAGTCACCGGAATGTTACCGGAAATGATCATTTTTACAGTTTTCAGTTCATGAAGAGTTGAAGGATAAAAGGAGGAAGAAAAGAACATATTTTGAAGCTTGGAAGAAGAACCGGAAAAAGTTGTACATATGTACAATAGTATAGTCAGCGTTATAAGCCTGTACAAATTTATCTATAAATACCTGAGAAAGTATCGGGGCAGATATGAGAGAGGCAAGGAAAAAGAATGAGAGGTGTATAGACAAGAAAAGAGAGACGTACGTGAGAAGTATGAGAAGAATGAGAAGTTAGATGTCATGAGACATATGAAAAGTTAGTTGAGTTTTCCTCTCATCACTCAACTGTAACTTTCTGAGTAATCGAAGAAATACTGCGCCGAAATTTATGTGTGTTCTTCATCTGTGATAGATGATTTGTGAAATATTTTTGAGGATATCTAAGTCTATAGTTAATCAATCTATAGCTTAAGTTTCAGAGTTTAATTGTAAACAGAACCGAGAATTGTCAGTAGGAACATTCATATGTGTTGAGTGTTCAAAGTTTACTGAAACAGGCGCATTTTCGGTGATCAATGTTTTGATCATTTCTCAGTGCATACTTTAAAGTTTTGCATGAGTGAGAGCTTAATCTTTAAGTTAGAAGATAAGCTACTCGTAACCAGAAGCATTTGCTTAAACGGGTTCTATTCAAGGAGAACCAAGTCTTAGAAGTTACAGGTGTGAAGTCGACTGTTCAGAGTGACAGTTTCAGACATAGATAACTTGTGAAGGTAATTTCTCAAGTTATAATAAATCTTTTGAAGAAATTCAACTTGAAGGAGGTGCGCAATATCTAGGCGACACTCCAGACAAAGTTTCATAAAAATCTTTCCGCATTTGATAGATTAATTTGAAGAAATTGTGCAGCAGACTTATGTGTTGTGAAGGTTTTGACTTACTCTTGGTATAGAGGTGCTCTAATCACAAGAGTAGGTTATTCTGAAGGAGATTAACATTCTCCATCAGTGGTATCAGAGCAGGAAACATCAAAATCAAAGAAAGGAGGTTCCCGTTTGCTGCGGTTACAAAGAATTCAACAGCTGAAGAACTAAAAGGTGAAAGCTTGAAGGCAAAACCTGAGGAAGAGATCATACGATAGCAAGAAAGACAAACGGAGTCTAATTTGAAGCAAAGGTACATATATTATTCATAAAAGTTGAAGATTTCAATACACAGGAAGACACAAGATGGGAGATTCTCTACAGATAGAGAAACTGGATAGGGAAAACTATCCTGCATGGTCAATGAGGATGGAAGCTCATCTTATGAGCAAAGATTTGATAGCTTATATCACAGGAGAAGAAGAAAAGCCACAGTTCAGAGATCCTAGTGTTCCGACTAGGGAAGAGTTAGCAGATTTGAAAAACTGGATGAAGAAAGATGCGCAAGCTAGAAGCATTATCTATATGGCAGTAAATGATTACTTGTTACCTCATATTCGAGGTCTTGAAAGTGCAACTGACATTTGGAATGCGTTGGAGGAGCATTTCCAGAATACTACTAAGTCAAGGAAGGCATCCTTATGGGCAGAGTTTACAACCTTCAAGAAGAAGGCTTCTCAGTCCATTTCAGACTATGTGACAAGAATGAAAGATATTGCAGATGCTTTAGGAGCTGTTGATGAAGACATTGAGGAGGATAAATTGGTAAGACAAATTCTTACAGGCTTAAGAGGTGATGACAAATGGAAGCCGTTTATTTTGTCTACAGAATTATCCCTTGATCATTTCACTCCAGATTTAAATCAATTGCTAGGTCATATGCTAACATTTGAAAATGATGTTAAAGGAGATGGTGACAAGAGTGCAGGTCACGCAATGTACTCAAAGGATAAAAAGAAGAATAGCAAAGGAAAGCAACAAGCAAATGAAGATGAAGGAACAACTAGCCAAGCCAACTTCCTAAGAGGAAGAGGAGGTGGCAAAGGTAGAGGAAAAGGCAGAAACAACAAAGATAGAGGTAAAGCCTGCTAGATTTGTGGTAAGACAAATCATTTAGCTAATGATTGTTGGCACAATACTCAAAGTAATAATGGATATAGTCAAAGTTACAATGCAAGAGGAAGAGGTGGCAGAAATCAAAGAGGAAATTTCAGAGGCAGAGGTGGTAGGAGTTACTTTGGAAGAAATGCAGGTAGAGGATTCCAAAGTCAACAATATAACAATACCTACTACAATTATGCTTCAGAACAGAAGGAAGATTCAACATTGATATTGAATGCTACTTGTGAAAGTCAGAGTGAAGATCAAAGAGTCTTCTACATTGACTCAGGGTGTAGCAATCACCTGAGTGGAAACATATCATTGATGACTGATTTGGAGAATAAAGTTTCTAATCATGTTGTTCAAACAGGTGACAACACAAAGCATAAAGTGAAATCGATTGGATCAGTGAAAGCTAAAGACGGTAGTACCTTATTGGGTAAGGTTCTGTATGTTCCTACAATTCCTAAGAATTTGATAAGTGTAGGACAAATTGTTGAAAAGGGATATGAAGTAAGATTCACTAATGAAGGAGTATACGTGGAAGATCCCAGTCAAGGGTATAAACAGATTGTTTCAGGAAAGAAAGAAGGAAGACTGTTTACACTGAAGATTCAAGGTAACATTGGTCAGGCCATGTTTACATATGAAGGACAGAAAATTTCTGAGTTAGATCTTTGGCACAAGAGACTTGGACATTTCAATGAAAGAGGTATTAAAGATATGGTTAACAATGGTTCAGTGCTTGGATTGCCTAATGTTGCAGGTCAACATATGACATACAAATGTGAGGCATGTCAGTTTGGTAAGGCTCATAAGAATTCTTATACCAAGCATGGTTTTATGTACTCAGAGAAGCTTGAGTTGGTACACACAGATGTGTGGGGACCATCAAAGGATTTCAGTATAAATGGATCAAGATATTATGTGATTTATGTTGATGATGCTACCAGATGGATCACTATCTATGTGATCAAGGATAAGTCAGAAGTATTCAATACATTCAAACATTATCATGCGTATGCAGAAAGAACTACAGGTCATAGACTGAAGAGACTAAGATCACATGGAGGGGGAGAGTATTTCTCCAACGAGTTCAGTGACTACTTATGGAATGCAGGTATAAAAAGGGAAGTTACTTGCAGATATTCTCCTCAACAAAATGGTGTAGCAGAAAGAAGGAATAGGACTATTGTTGAGTTTGCAAGGTCCATGATGAATGAGAAAAATTGCCCTAATTATTTGTGGGCTGAAGCTGTAAATACAGCTACTTATTTGGTCAATAGGTTACCATGTAAAGCCCTGCAAGGTATGACACCATATGAAGCTTGGTGGGGTAAAAGACCTACCCTAGATCATTGCAGAGTATTTGGATGTGTGGCATTTGCATATGTGCCATCACAATTAAGACACAAATTGGAACCTAAAGCTGAAAAATATGTTTTCATTGGTTATGATGACAGACAGATGGGATACAGGTTGTGGAATCCATCCACAAAACATTTTCTGGTTTCGAAAGATGTTACGTTTGATGAGCAAAGTTCTTGGTATGCAGGAACAGTTAATAACAATACAGGTGATGAAGAAGAAGTGAATCAGAAGAAAGGTAAATCAAAGGTTCAAATAGTTGATGAAGAAGAAAATTATGAAGTGCAGGAAGAAGTTGAAGAAAGGCCAAGATTTGATCCTGAGTGTGAAGAACCAGAAACCTCAAGGACTGGAGAACTCAGAAGGTCATCAAGAAATAGATGGCAACCTACAAGGTACAGTTATGATACTTCATTTTTGGCTACGAAAGATTATGCTTACATAGTGAAAGCAGATGAAGACCCTTCTACATATGAAGAGGCAAAAGATAAGGAAAAATGGGAAAAAGCTATGCAAGAAGAACATGATGCATTGGTGGAAAATCAAACATGGGATTTAGTTCCTAAACCAAATAGCCAGAAGATTATTGGATGCAAGTGGGTCTACAAGACCAAAAGATTTGCAGATGGAAGTGTGTCTAGATATAAAGCTAGACTTGTTGTCAAAGGGTTTGCTCAAACATATGGAGTTGATTATGATGAGACTTATAGTCCAGTGGCAAAGATGACAACCATCAGAACACTCATAGCTGTTGCTGCGAGTAAAGGTTGGAAGTTATGTCAGTTAGATGTGAAAAATGCTTTTCTGAATGGATATATTTCAGATGATGTGTTCATGGAGCAACCTCAAGGGTTCAGAGATAAAAGATATCCAGATCATGTGTGTAAGCTCAAGAGAGCTTTGTATGGCTTGAAGCAAGCGCCAAGAGCGTGGAATTATAGACTTGTAAAGTTCTTGAAAGAACTTGGTTTTCAGGTGTCTGAAGCAAATAGTAGTCTGCTTATAAAAGCAAGTGATAATGGTTTCATATACATGTGCATATATGTTGATGATATAATTCTTACAGGAACAGATGAGTCAGGTATACAAAGACTCAAGAAGCAAATGGAAAAGGAGTTCAAGATAAGTGACTTGGGAGACTTGTCATATTTCTTGGGTATGGAGATCACATATACTCAGCATGGAGTATTCGTGACCCAAGAAAGATATTTGAAGAACTTGTTAATCAAGTTTAAAATGAATGATTGCCGAATAGCACCTACTCCAATGGAGGTGAACCACAAACTGAGTAAGTTTGGAGGTGAAGAATTCAAGGATGTGAGACAATATCAGAGTTTGGTTGGTAGTCTTATCTATGCTACTTTAACAAGACCAGATTTATCATATGCAGTAGGAGTATTGTCTCAATTCATGCACTGTCCAAGGAAAGAACACTGGATTGCAGGACAAAGGGTGTTGAGGTACATTAAAGGTACACTCAAAGAAGGTTTGTATTATGGTTTTACATCAGATACAAATATCAAAATATATAGTGATGCAGATTGGGCAGGTAATCCAGATGACAGAAGGTCAACCTATGGATACATGTGTTATGTGGGAGATAAGCTAATCTCATGGTGTTCCAAGAAGCAACATACAGTTGCTTTGTCTTCTACTGAAGCTGAGTACAAAGGCATGGTTGAAGCCGCAAAGGAAGTGATTTGGCTAAAGACTTTAATGAAGAATTTTGATGCTATACAGAGGACTCCAATTATATTTGGAGATAATATGAGTTCATTATATTTAGCTGCTAATCCTGTTTTTCATGCCAGGACTAAACACATTGAGATTCAGTATCACTTTCTAAGAGAGAAGGTGATGGATAAAGAGATTGAAGTAATCCATACTTCAACGAAAGATCAGATAGCTGATATGCTTACAAAAAGTTTGGATGGACCTAAGTTACAAAGGTTTAAAGATATGGCAGGAATAAAGAAGACAGAGAAAACCTCAATTGATGATTGAGGGGGAGCTGTTGGTGCAAGACAATCAACAATTGAAGGTCTTTAAGTCCGCAGAAACTTCAGCAAAAATTTCTTTAAAAAAGGTCACCGGAAGGGCACCGGAACAGGACCGAAGGTCACAGTAAAGTCACCGGAATGTTACCGGAAATGATCATTTTTACAGTTTTCAGTTCATGAAGAGTTGAAGGATAAAAGGAGGAAGAAAAGAACATATTTTGAAGCTTGGAAGAAGAACCGGAAAAAGTTGTACATATGTACAGTAGTATAGTCAGCGTTATAAGCCTGTACAAATTTATCTATAAATACCTGAGAAAGTATCGGGGCAGATATGAGAGAGGCAAGGAAAAAGAATGAGAGGTGTATAGACAAGAAAAGAGAGACATACGTGAGAAGTATGAGAAGAATGAGAAGTTAGATGTCATGAGACATATGAAAAGTTAGTTGAGTTTTCCTCTCATCACTCAACTGTAACTTTCTGAGTAATCGAAGAAATACTGCGCCGAAATTTATGTGTGTTCTTCATCTGTGATAGATGATTTGTGAAATCTTTTTGAGGATATCTAAGTCTATAGTTAATCAATCTATAGCTTAAGTTTCAGAGTTTAATTGTAAACAGAAACCGAGAATTGTCAGTAGGAACATTCATATGTGTTGAGTGTTCAAAGTTTACTGAAACAGGCGCATTTTCGGTGATCAATGTTTTGATCATTTCTCAGTGCATACTTTAAAGTTTTGCATGAGTGAGAGCTTAATCTTTAAGTTAGAAGATAAGCTACTCGTAACCAGAAGCATTTGCTTAAACGGGTTCTATTCAAGGAGAACCAAGTCTTAGAAGTTACAGGTGTGAAGTCGACTGTTCAGAGTGACAGTTTCAGACATAGATAACTTGTGAAGGTAATTTCTCAAGTTATAATAAATCTTTTGAAGAAATTCAACTTGAAGGAGGTGCGCAATATCTAGGCGACACTCCAGACAAAGTTTCATAAAAATCTTTCCGCATTTGATAGATTAATTTGAAGAAATTGTACAGCAGACTTATGTGTTGTGAAGGTTTTGACTTACTCTTGGTATAGAGGTGCTCTAATCACAAGAGTAGGTTATTCTGAAGGAGATTAACATTCTCCATCAACTTAGGTGTTACGACCAAAGTCAATCTCAAGGATTACTCTCATAGAGATGTCCCTCCTATCCAATGGAATCCCATCCATAGAGCCAAAGATGATACAAAATCGGTGCATTCCATAGGGTCAGGATCCTCATGGATGCATGAAGACACTCACTTATGGATGTGTAAGGTAGCAGTAGAAGAAGAGAAGAGAGAGAAAGCCAGAGAGGTAGGTGCAAAAGAAAACCATAGATCGATTCAAGACCAAGCCTATGCACCTGTAGTCTTTCCTGATGAGGAATTCGAACCTCACGGCTGGGCAGAAATTCTAGCAACCATGGATGTAGCCATCAATGAGGAACAATGGACACCTCACTGTGATGAGGATGGCTATGACATTTCAGTCTTCTCCATAGAGCCAATCATGAGAGAGGCAGTTCTAGAAGAATGCGAACCTAGCCCTGATGCATTTGAGGATGCAAGTGACTCCGATCTAGAGTCAATCATTATGGACCCACCATTTGCATCAGATGAAGAATACTTCCATGAAGTAGAATTTCAACCCCAGAGGCATGGAGAGCTTACAAATGATGTAAGATTAGCAACACATGTGACCCCGAAGGAAGAAGGAAAGAAACGAAAGAAGAGAGAAGTCTCACCAGAAGAGGAAGAATCTTTGTTTGAGGTCCTAGAAAATTTTAAGAAGTATGAGATAGACGACAGGAGAGTCATGATAAGAATGCCTAAACGAGAGGCATAAGTAGGAGAGGCCTAGATAACAAAGAAACCACCAAGAAAATAGTAGTGGCCCTAGAAGAAGGAGAGGAGAGATGCACGTACATAGGCCATGACCTAACAGAAGAAGAAGAGCATGCGTTAATAGCCTTGCTAAGAGAATACAGAGATGTATTTGCTTGGAGTTACAAGGATTTGAAAGGTGTTGACCCTGACATATGTTCACACACTATCCCCATGACCTCAGATGCTAAACCCTCTAAGCAAAAGCCCTATACATATAACGATAATTACGCTGCCAAGATCAAAGAGGAGATAGATAGACTGGTCGAAGCTGGATTTATCTATGAAATTGAGCACATTGAGTGGGTATCCCCCATCGTAGTGGTGCCCAAGAAGAATGGCAAGCTGCATGTATGCATTAACTTGAAGAAGGTCAATGCAGCCAGAATTCGAGATAACTATCCGCTTCCCATCACAGAACACCTCTTAGAAAGAGTAGCAGGCAAGGACGTGTATAGCTTCCTCGATGGATTTTCGGGCTACAATCAAGTAGCCATAGCTCTAGAAGATCAGCATAAGACAGCTTTTGCCACAGAGTGGGGTATATTTGCCTTTCGTGTAATGCCATTTGGGCTTACCAATGCACCAGCTACCTTCCAGAGACTAATGTGCCATGTATTTAAGGAGTTCCTGAGGAAGAATTTAGAAGTCTATGTTGATGACGTTTGTGCTCATTCCAACATTAGACAAACTCATATTCCTGAACTCAGACAAATCTTTGACAAATGTAGAGAATATCAAGTCTGCCTGAACCCAGAAAAGTGTGTTTTTATGGTCAGGCAAGGCAAGATTCTAGGACACATAGTGTCAAAGAATGGCATATCCACTGATGAAGAGAAAGTGAGAGCCATAGCCGAGCTTCCAAGACCAAGGAATGTCAAGGAAGTACAAGCTTTCATGGGACATTGTGGTTACTACCGCCGGTTCATTCACATGTATGCTGTCATTGCAAAGCCCATGTACGGACTTCTGACAAACTTTGAGTGGACTGAGGAATGTGAGAGTTCCTTCAATGAGCTTAAACGAAGATTATGCTCAGCACCAATCTTGACCACACCAGATTGGAACAAGCCATTCCATGTTCACGTGGATGCATCCAATTATGCTATTGGATGTGTGCTTGCACAACCTACTGGTGAAGGTAATATGGATCTTCCAATTGCCTATGCTAGTCGGCAACTGAATGCAGCTGAACAAAATTATACCACTACTGAGAGAGAAGGCTTAGGCATGGTGTATAGGGTTAAAAAGTTTAGACATTATTTGCTTGCCAATAAGTTTAAATTTTTTACTAACCACCAAGCATTGTTATATCTCGTAAACAAGCCATGCAATACCGGAAGATTAGTAAGATGGTTTCTCTTGCTAATGGAATATGATTTTGAGGTTGTGGTAAGGAAAGGGAAGACTCATTTGAGAGCAGATCACCTTTCTAGGCTCACATCGGGAGAAGCCCCACAAGGAGTATCAGATGATCTTCCTGATGCTTACTTGTTTAATTTGGAAGTTGTACCGCAGTGGGCTAAGCCATTGGTACCAGTATTGACATACGGGCCTAACCATCCAGTAGTAAACACACAGAATAGAGAGGTTGTGAAAGCCCAAAAGTACCACATCATGGCAGGAAGCATGTACAAGCACATAGATCAAGGAATCTTGGCTTGTTGTGTAGAAGAGGACGAGTATGCGAAGTGGTTGCAATTAGCACATGTAGGTGCATTAGAGCAACACTACTCAAAGCAACAAACCTTACAGACACTAAGGAGACTCGGAGTACATTGGCCAACTATGGAAGCTGATGTCCAAAGGTTGTGCAAGGAATGCCCAATCTGTTGCACTAAACCACCTGTGGAACACGCCACTCTTTATCAAGTGTCCATAGTGCCAGATTGGAGTGAACCACTAGTATCCTTCCTGAGGACGAAAACATTCCCTCCAGACATGACTCTGGCTAGGAAAAGGAGTTTAGAACAAGAAGCCCAGGATTACTCACTCATTGGTGATAATCTATACAAGCGTGGTAAAGATGGTTACCTGAGGCTATGTGTCCATGAAAGTGAATATCTTAAGATCTTGGAAACTGCTCACCAAGGTGTAGCAGGAGGACACTTTGGACCAGATCGGGTGATCAAGGCAATACTATTTGCGGGCTTTTGGTGGCCGACCCTTCACATGGATGCACATACCTATGTGAAACGATGTGATGTCTGTCAGAGAACTCAGTATCCTATACGTAAAGATGAGATGCCAATGAAACCTATGATGGGTGGACGGGCATTCTCTAAGTGGGGAATAGACTTCGTAGGTCCTATTAATCTCCGAGCTAAGGGTTCTCATGCAGAATACATCATTGTTGCAATAGACTATCTAACTAAGTGGGTAGAGGTAAAAGCCACAACGAAGAACGATGCTCAAACAACAGCTAAGTTTTTATTTGAGAATGTGTTCACTAGATACGGGCTACCCATAGAGCTAGTTAGTGATAGAGGCACTCACTTCTTGAATGAAGTGATTGAAAATCTACTCCAAGAATTCTTGGTAATACATAAGAAGTCTGCCCCCTATCACCCTCAAGCAAATGGCCAGGCTAAGAGCACCAACAAGATCTTATGCAATGTATTGACGAAATTAGTGAACAATAAACGCTCTGATTGGAACAAACAGCTACACCATGCTGTTTGGGCATACCGAGTTGCCTACAAAACGGTACTCCAAGCCACTCCCTTTCAAATGGTGTTTGGTCAAAATGTTGTGCTACCTTTAGACTTCTTAATACCTACATTGAAAGTAGCACAAGAGCACGAATGGACGGGTCATGAACTCTCCTCTAGACTTTTTGACCTTGAACGATTAGGAGAAACAAGACTGAGAGCAGCTGCAGGGATATATGCAGCTAAGAAGAGACAGAAGGCATACTTTGATGCCCATGTGAAGGATAAGGGCTTGAAAGCAGGAGATCTAGTTTTAGTCTACACATTGAAGCAACATGCGAGGAAACTGGAGAAGAGAGGCTACGGACCTATGATCATCAATAGGATCTCCACGAGTGGAGCAGTACAACTAGCCACTTTAGAAGGTGATGTTCTCCCAAACTATATTAGCGGATGCAGAGTCAAGTTGTATCAGGAACCTCTCACAGAGGAAATGCTAAGTCGACTCAACACTGCTAAGAAACGCAAAGAGGAAGAAAAGCGAATTCGAGAAGAAGCTCAAGCAGAAGCCCTAGAGCGCATACGGAGATTGAAATTAAGAAGACAAGGTAGAGAGCACCCTAGGCAAGATGCATATGCAGATCAAGGATATGTCGTAGCTATGTGTGAAGTTTCAGGTGTTAGCTCACATAGGATAACTGATCGACGTCCTTTCATAACCTTAGATATAGGACAAGGAAAGAGTGCAAGGACTGTAAGAGCCTTGATTGACTCAGGCGCAGCCACTAGTGCTGTTAAATTGTCTTACTGTCAAGAGTTGCAGTTAACTGTCAATCCTGTGGAAGCATATCTCATAGGATTGGGAGGCGTGGAAACCCCTTGCATGGGCGAGGTGGAACTTCCCCTCTATATTCATGATGAGGCAATGACAATTAAAGTACTAGTGTGTCAAGATGAGGACCTCACTGAACCCCTTGTCTTGGGTCAAGACTGGATCTATAACCAAGCAGTCAACTTAAACCTAAGAAGTGGAATTCTTCAGGTATGGGTGAATCAGACTAGAATTACAATTGAGTTAAATAATGGAGCACTCAAGGAACTAGAAAAGACACGGACTCCTGGTCCCTCCAGGGGTGCACATGAAGTTGACCATGCTGTTCTTGTCCAAGGCTATGTGATGCAGAAGAATGAAGATCTCAAAGAAGGAGTCAGAACCACAATGGAATTCCCTTCTTTTCCAAAGACCAGAAGGAGGCAGCAACTAAGGGCAGATCAATCATTGAAGACTCTCCAGGCGAGAGACCAAAAGAACGCGCGAAGCAGAACAACTCAGCAGATGAAACAAATGTGGGTGCGGAAAGACGAGCTGCCGACCGTAACCAAGTCGCAACCACGGTCTCAACTTCCTATTAGTAATCAACAACTTGATGATAATAAGAGGACTCCTAAAACCCCTGTTGAGAAAGTAAAATCTATTTGGGTACCCAAGAAGTCGATGACGACTGACCCACAATCAAGACAAATTTGGGTGCCTAAGGCTTGCTTGCGGGCTCAAATAACCCCACACAATTCACATCATACACGACAGGGTTCACTCGCTCAAGCAGCCGCCACCCACTCTTGTCTGATACACTCGAACACACTGCCACCTAGAAGCACGCACAGACTCACTCGTAGATGGGTCCTTAAACAGCCCCCTTTTTCAAGTAAATACCCTATCACACTTTCCAGAGCCTCCACAAAGTCAAACTCAAAACCTATCCGTTGCATTTGGCAACCTAAAACTTGTAATAAACCCCCGGACCCCAATTGTAAATCCATGTCCACCTACTAACTACTTCACTATCACATCACATCATTCCGCTTAGCTCGTAGGTCTACCCAATTTCTAACTACACACACTAGCACCGACCACTTATTAACCCCTAACCTCTCCCGAACTTTAGGTTAATGTTGTAACAGGGGACACTGTGTCATTTTTGTGTCCATTGCAATGTTAACATTTATTCATATATTCTCACAGAACCAGCTGCAAAGTTTTCAACATGGCTGAGGCAGCAGGAACTAGCTCTCACACAGAAACAAGCCCGCAAGTGGTGGACTTAGACAGTTTACCCATTTTGCCTGAGACAAATGAAAGACCAGAAGAATTGTAGGCCATCAAAATCATACCTATTGCGGACCCTCCGCGTGGCCACACCATGCCCGTAGGAAAGACTTCCCACTGGTTTACTGAGGTGGCAGGACCCTTGGGTGAAGGAACGTACCTATGGGAATCAGAGTTGGACTTCAATGGGAAGCAAGACATATATCATTTCTTTACAAGAGAATTCGAGAAATTACAAAATGCAGAAGGTCTACGTTCGATATGGGAAAAGGCAGGATTGAATGCATATTTCAGTGCACGGCTCCCAAAGCCCGACTTCATGCGATGCTACTATCTCATCAACACCTTGACTCCAAACCAAAACCCAAAAGGTGCAAGCTCATTTGTGATTCCATCTCTGACAAAGGGGAATGAGCTCAAGAGGTTCAGGCTATCAAACAACTTGGTGAGAGAGGATCTAGATATGCGCGGAATGCATATTCCTACAGAGAAGGAAACCCTAGTACCGGATTACATGAAGAATCAAAGCCTCACCAAACTCAAGGACATGGTGTCCATGACACCTAATATTGCAATACACCTTCGCATGTGCATGCAACACTTTGCTTTTCCTGCACAAGATAGATTCACCATGCCTCCCAAAAAGATTTGGTTTAGTTTGTATCTGGCAGAGACACAGAGCCTCACCATCAACTTACCCCATTGGATAATTGATCAGATACACCTAGCTCACAAACGATGGCCGCGGAAACAGGTTTTATATGGTTGCTGTGCTCTGACGAGAATCATTTATAGGTGTTTGGCTTATGACATCCCTATTCAACGGGCCCTAATGTGGAATCGTGTAGAGCAGTTTAGAGGCAGGACATCCACTGGACCCCCTTCTAAGAAGATGAGAAGCACTGTCCAAGTCCCATGTGCTCAACCACGTGGAGCCACCCTAACACCAGATGTCACCCCTCCACCCCGAAGAGTCCGACCATTCACACTCCGACTTCCAAGACGCAGCACCGATGGTTCCACCTTGATATTCCCTCCTATCCCAACCGATCTTGAATTTCCCAGTGGTGCACCTTTGGAAGAACTCACTAATGAAGATTTCGAACAATTATTACAAGATGTAGAGCTGGAGGCAGAAGAGGCACAACAAGTGGAGAACGTGCAAACGCAGGCCACAACCTCCCAAGCACCTGTCACAACAGTTGAAGTGGATGAAGAGGTTGATGGAGATGAAGAACAGGAGGAAGATGAGGAGGATTATGATCAAGAGCATCAAGATGAGCAACAAGAAGTGCCAGAACTTGTAGGTGCACCAGCATATACAGCTCAACTACAAAGGTTATACGATACAATCAAAGCAGTACAAGAAAGGCATCAACTCTCTCTTGTATCAGGTCAAGCTTTGATGCAAGAAATGCTATCAGATGAGGGGGTGGACCAACATTTCATTGACACCCTCAAATTAGTGTCAGAATCTTTAGGAGTTCCGGAGGCTGTCCACACTACAGTCCGCCAGTCCGTGAGGTATGACAAACGTAGAGTTGACACGTTACCACGAGCAGGTAAGACTATCAGGATACCCGTCACAGAACAAGAAGTACCCATTGAAACAACAGCTACCCCCACAACCACCACTGACCTCTCTGCCGAAACCTTCGTTCAGACATCACCCATCTCACCCCAGCATCCTCCATCACCACCTTCTCCACCCCCACCACCACCTCCCACCATGGAAGAAACGACAGTCATCACCTCTACCTTCACTTATAACCCATCCTCATTCAAATCATTCTCATTTCGAGAACCCACCTCACAAGACACCCTCTTCTCCTTCGTCACCAATCCCTTGTACACTTCATCCCTTCTATCCTCCGAACCCATGACTGGCCATCCCTTAATTCCAAGTGTAGTTGGAAACCCAGCACCCACCGAAGGCACACTGTGTTTCCCAGCCTATTCCCCACTACGGGCACCTCCATTCCATGACCCTCACTTCCCATCTGGCCCCTACCCCTCTTTCAACCTGACCTCACCACCCCAATACCCATCCTTTGTGGAGCAGTTCATCCGCTCTCCAATGTTTCAGAGGCACATTTCCCCGATGTTCGCAATGACATCAATTTACACGAACACCACACTCACTTCACCTACCATACCCACCTACATGGTAGCCCCTGTACACACCACTTTGTCTGACCCAATGGACATTTCACCAACCACAGCACCTCTCCCCACGATTCCACCATCTCCCCCTCCCTTACCCCCCACCTCACCACTCACATCATTGGCACACACAGCATTCACTACCCCCCTACCCAATCCCACCTCCCCTGCACTTCAAACTTTTCCCCTTGCATCTCATAATGTAAATAGCACATTCAACACCTTACTTCAGTGTGCACATCAACTACAACAAGAATACCATCAATTGGAAGAACGCACTACGGCCCTCCAGGCAGAATCTCAACGTCTGCAAGCTAGGGTCACCACTCTTGAAGCTGACTACCAAACGCTCCTAACCGAGCATACCACCTTACAGCAGGCTCACTCCGAACTGGAATCAAAGACATCAACAGTGGATGACCAAGCAGTCAAGGAATTAGAAACAGTGCTCCAAGCGCAAATGATATCTAATGCTACACTCAGACGCAACATTGGGCTATTAAGGAAGCATATGGCAGCAGCACTAGAAGAGAACAAGAGACTTCAACAACAAAACAAAGACAACTTTGAAGCAGCTATGGAAGGAACTGTAGGAGCAACCATTAGCCCTACCAGATATAGAGCAGTCCCATCGGAAGACATTCGTATCTTACTTGAGGAGCATGCAAATTTCTTGGAGTCATATGAAAAGTTAGAGACTGTATGTGCAAATCTAAAGAAACAGATAGCCAGTGCCCCCACAGCTCAACAGGAACCGGCAATCTTGCAACACTCTACAGAAGAAGTAGAGACCCTCCGGAAACAGGTGGCAGAACTCCAAGCACGCCTCTTACCATATGAAAGGCCACCCTCGCCCATTGAAGAACCAGAACCTAAAACAGTAGTGGAAATCCCCGTCGATGACAGCTATGAAGAGCCATACGAGCCTATGCCGAGACCCGGTGGTCGAACTACAGAAGAAGGACAAGACACTTTAGAAATTCAAGTTCCAGATTGGGTCAAAAGGGTCGAGAAAGTGGGTAAGACACATGATGATCGTGTGGCTGTGCAAATGCAATCTCTCACAAATCTGGAAGAAACTGTCCTTCGGTCTTCCTACTTTCAAAACTTATCCCATCAACGGTTAATCACAACATCAGAGTCGCAATACATGCCTTATTTTGTCTTACTACACGATTATAATGCAGAAGTCAAAAGACATATAGGGAAGGAGCCCACATTCGCCACTCAATTTGAGCTAGGGGATTTACCGACAGATGCACGTGCTGGCTTGATCTTCCAACCTAATTGGCGTGCACGTCTACTAACCGATTACCCAGAGATGATGAGCACCTGGGCAACCATGCCACTATATATCAAGTATAATCCATGCTATTGCCCAGTGGTATGTCGCAGATCCTGGCAAGCATTTGCAATCAAGGTACGCAACAATAAAGAATGCTCGGCTTGGGTTAACTATCCATATCTTGCTCCACCTCGAGGGACCCCAACCGTAGCCTACATGATATCAACAATTCGGCACTGGTCTACACGTCTAAATAATGTACCCGACATAGCAGCGAAAATGTGTATGAAGATATTCGAGCTCATGACCATTGTCTTCAAAACCTTTCGGAATGTACAAGCTCCATACATCTCTGCCCCTGGATTCTCTCAAGGTAACAAGGATTTAGTCTACGACATGAGCCAGACTCCCTCGGTCACTATAATCTTTGCCTGGCATGCACGAATAAAGTACTTACCCTCATGCTTCAAGCAGACATTTGAGGAAATGTTCTCTACGGGATTCTGGGAATATCATTCCGAAATCTTCATTCCCAGACCCACACATTTGCTACATCTATTCGCAGTAGAACAAGCGATCCATGCAGATCAGTTACGTCTGCCACATCCGGACATTCCAGGACCAATTGATTGGGATCGTATGATGACAGATTTGGTCAGAGGACTACGCATACAAGAACATCAGCTTGCCACTCAGGTTGTGGAATATTACATCCAACACTCCCAGCAACAAGAGTTTGTCAGGGACGACAGACGCGAGAGAGGGGGGGGTGTTGAGAGCAGTATGGGCACCCAAGGAGTGACTAGACAAGGAAGCCAGCGGAGAGAGTCAGAACGAGGTGAAGGAGTAAGTAGACAAAGAAGTCGACGCAAATCTGGCAGATAGGCCCTTCAAAATTTTCCAAATCAACATCTTTATAACAGTGATTCTTATCACTAACAATCATTGTAAATACCATTTCATATTTTTGTAGCTCCATTTTGTGCAAGGCAAGGAGTCCTTGAGCTTGAGGAGCCTTAGAAGTACCTACATATCAATTTTCGTAATTTTTAGACTCCGTTTAAGCCCTCAAATTGGCCCTGGAACCTAATTTTTAACTAGGCCGGACACTAGGTCTGGACAGGGCCAAAACCTAGTCAAAAACTATAAAAAGAGGTAGAGAGCTCATTTTTGAGGTTAGATTGTAATTGAAACGAACTTGTAAGAGCTTTTTGAAAGTAATCTAAGAACTCCATTGCTTCTCACTCTTTGTCTTGCCGTGTGTGCGCGTGTGTGTGTATGTGTGTGCATGTTTGTGTGCTTCTCACTCACGCACTTGTGCCTCCACTTGCTCGAGGTCTTCATACCATCCTCACGTCTTCCCGGATTGACATTAAAGGAGGTGCTACTCATCACTGAGCTACACAAGGCATCAAAAGATTACTTCAAAAGTATCTTCATACACAAAGAACTTCAAAAGGTATTATTCTTTATCATTTAAGCTCACACGTTGAAGCAGAAGGAAAGGAGTATGGCAGATCATATCTCCATTGGCAAACTAGACAGAGATAATTATCCCGCATGGGTAATGAGAATGGACGCCTTACTTATGAGGAAGGATCTCATGATATATGTAACAGGTGAAGAAGAGAAGCCAGTATTTGAAGATGAAAGCCGACCAAAGAAAGAAGAACTAGATGCTTTAAAGCATTGGCAGAAGAAGGATGCAAGTGCAAAGGCATACATTTACAACACAATCTCAGATCATTTGCTACCACACATCAGAGGATTGGAAACATCTGAAGATATATGGAATGCATTGGAGTATCATTTCCAAAGCACTACCAAAGCAAGGAAAGCAAGTCTATGGTCAGAGTTTACAACATTCAAGAAGAAGCCAAGTCAAAGTATTAGTGATTATGTCACTAAGATGAAGGATCTAGCAGATAGTCTTGGATCCATAGATGAAGATGTTGAAGATCACAGATTGATTGCTCAACTACTTGCAGGTTTGAGAGGAGATGAAAGGTGGAAACCTTTTGTGTTGTCTACAGAACTTTCTTTGAATCATTTTGTTCCAGACTTGAATCAATTACTTGGTTTGATGCTCACATATGAGCAAGACTTGAAGGGAGATGGAGATAAAGGACAAAGTTCTGCAATGTACATGAAGAACAAGAAGAAAGGAGATAAAGGTAAATCAAAGGATGAAGAAGAGTCAACTTCTCAAGTTTATTATGCAAGAGGTAAAGGCACTGGCAGAGGAAGACCAAGAGGTTTTGGAAGAGGAAGAAGGCATGTTGGATCTGTGGATTGAGTAACCATTTGGCTCATGACTGTTGGCACAATCAACAAGGATCAAACCCGAATCAAAAGAACAATAGCAGAGGCCGAGGTGCAAGATATCAAAGTAATTTTCAAAGAGGTAGACAAAGTCAAAGAGGAGGCTATGGTAGAGGTGGAGGAAGAAGTTGGGGATAGAATCAATCCTACAACACCACCTACTACAACTATGCAAATGATACACAGAATGAAAGTCATACATCATTGATGATGAATTCAATTAGCACATCAGGTAAAGAAGATGTAAAGGTATTTTACATTGACTCTGGATGTTCTAATCATTTGTGAGGAAACATAGAATTGATGTTAGAATTGGAAAAAGGCATTTCTAGTCATACAGTTCAAACTGGTGATAATACAAGACATAGTGTACATTCAATTGGAAAAGTGAAATGCAAGAGTGGAGCAGATTTGCTAACCAATGTTTTGTATGTTCCTACACTACCTAAAAACTTGATTAGTGTGGGACAGATAGTTGAAAAAGGTTTTCAAGTTAGGTTTACAAATGAAGGAGTATTTGTTGAAGATCCAGAGAATGGATATAATTAGATTGTCTCTGGTAAGAAAGAAGGTAGACTCTTTACTTTAAGAGTACAAGGGAACATTGGTCAAGCTTTGCTCACACATGGTGAAGGAGTGATTACAGAACTTGATCTCTGGCATAAGAGATTAGGTCACTTCAATGAAAGAGGAATTAAAGCTATGGTTGCTAATCGGTCTGTACTAGGATTACCAAATGTGCAGAATCAACATATGGTTTATAAATGTGAAGCATGTCAAATGGGTAAAGCACACAGATTACCATTTCAGAAGAAAGGATTCAAACATGATGGATTACTAGAGCTCATTCATACAGATGAATGGGGACCAACAAAAGAAGGATCTCTCAGTGGCTCAAGGCATTATGTTCTTTTCATTGATGATGCTACAAGATGGATAACTTTATATGTTTTGAAGGAAAGATCAGAAGTTTTTGGAGCCTTCAAGCATTTTCATGCATATGGAGAGAGAGTCACAGGTCAAAAGCTTAAAAGGCTGAGGTCTGATGGAGGGGGAGAATACTTCTCCCAAGAGTTCAATGATCATCTTTGGAATGCAGGTATTAAGAGAGAAATAACATGTAGGTATACACCACAACAAAATGGTGTAGCAGAAAGAAGAAACAAGACTTTGGTTGAGTTTGCTAGAGCTATGCTGAAGGAGAAGAATTGTCCAAATTATCTTTGGGATGAGGCGGTAAATACAGTTACATATCTTGTGAATAGATTACCATGTGCAGCTCTCAATGGGATCAATTGCATATGCTTATGTGCCATCACAACTTAGATGTAAACTTGAACCAAAGGTAGAAAAATATGTGTTCATTGATTATAATGAAAAGCAAATGGGTTATAGATTGTGGAATCCTCTAACCAAACAATTTATTGTTTCTAGAGATGTTACATTTGATGAACAGAAAATTTGGTATGCAGATCAAAGTCGTACAGCTAAAGAATTTGAAGAAGAGGTAAGAAGATGTGAGAAACAAAAATCAATTGTGTAGGTAAATAGAGATGAAGACTATATGCAAGCAAGTACATCTAGAAATCGATTAACAAGAAGGAATGAAGAAGCTCCTATATTTGATGAAGAGGTGTATTTAGACACTTATGAAGAATGTGAACTAAGAAGGTCAAGTAGGACTAGAAGACAACCAGAAAGGTATTCTTATGATACTTCTTACATAACTCAGAAGAACTATGCATATATGGTCAAAGATGATGAAGAACCTCATAACTATGATGAAGCTAAAGGTAAGAAGCAATGGGAAGAAGCAATGAAGGAAGAATTCAATGCACTGGAGGAGAATAAGACATGGGAACTTGTTCCTAAACCAAATGGTAACAAAGTAATTGGAAATAAATGGGTTTATAAAGTGAAGAAGCTTGCAGATGGAAGTATAGTCAGATACAAAGCTAGACTGGTGGTGAAAGGTTATGTCCAAACCTATGGCATAGATTATGATGAGACATTCAGTCCAGTAGCTAAGATGTCAACTATAAGGACAATCATTGCTATTGCAGCTTCAAAAGGATGGACCCTAAGTCAGTTGGATATAAAGAATGCATTCTTGAATGGATACATATCAGATGAGGTATACATGGAACAACCTCAAGGGTTTATAGATTCCAGGTATCCGAATTTTGTTTGCAGGTTGAGAAGAGCATTGTATGGATTGAAGCAAGCTCCAAGAGCATGGAACTATAGACTGGTGAAGTATCTCAATGATCTTGGATATCAAAGTTCAAAAGCAGATCCAAGTCTACTTATCAAAAGAGCAGAGGAAGGTACAATCTACATTTGTATTTATGTAGATGACATTATAATCATAAGTACTTCAGATGAAGGAATCAAGGAGGTAAAGAGATTACTTGAGAAAGAGTTCAAGATCAGTGACCTAGGAAAGTTGTCATACTTTCTTGGAATGGAAGTCACTTATACAGATCATGGCATATATGTATCACAAGAAAGGTATCTTCTGAATCTATTGAAGAAGTTTGATATGGAAAATTGCAGAGAAGCTTCAACTCCACTTGAAGTTAATCACAAGCTCAGTAAATATGATGGTGCAGAATACAAAGATATGAGGAAGTATCAATCTCTTGTGGGTAGTTTGATTTATGCTACACTAACAAGACCTGATCTTAGTTATGC
>MU260178.1:102500-132500 GCA_020310875.1 Ceratopteris richardii | reverse complement strand
GCATAAATCAAACTACCCACAAGAGATTGATACTTCCTCATATCTTTGTATTCTGCACCATCATATTTACTCAGCTTGTGATTAACTTCAAGTGGAGTTGAAGCTTCTCTGCAATTTTCCATATCAAACTTCTTCAATAGATTCAGAAGATACCTTTCTTGTGATACATATATGCCATGATCTGTATAAGTGACTTCCATTCCAAGAAAGTATGAAAACTTTCCTGGGTCACTGATCTTGAACTCTTTCTCAAGTAATCTCTTTACCTCCTTGATTCCTTCATCTGAAGTACCTATGATTATAATGTCATCTACATAAATACAAATGTAGATTGTACCTTCCTCTGTTCTTTTCATGAGTAGACTTGGATCTGCTTTTGAACTTTGATATCCAAGATCATTCAGATACTTCACCAGTCTATGGTTCCATGCTCTTGGAGCTTGCTTCAATCCATAGAGTGCTCTTCTCAACCTGCAAACAAAATTTGGATACCTAGAATCTATAAACCCTTGAGGTTGTTCCATGTATACCTCATCTAATATTTATCCATTCAAGAATGCATTCTTTATATCCAATTGACTTAGAGTCCATCCTTTTGAAGCTGCAATAGCAATGATTGTCCTTATAGTTGACATCTTAGCTATAGGACTGAATGTCTCATCATAATCTATGCCATAGGTTTGGGCATAGCCTTTCACCACCAGTCTAGCTTTGTATCTGGCTATACTTCCATCTGCAAGCTTCTTCACTTTATAAACCCATTTATTTCCAATTACTTTCTTACCATTTGGTTTAGAAACAAGTTCCCATGTCTTGTTCTCCTCCAGTGCATTGAATTCTTCCTTCATTGCTTCTTCCCATTGTTTCTTACCTTTAGGTTCATCATAGTTCTGAGGTTCTTCATCATCTTTGACCATATATGCATAGTTCTTCTGAGTTATGTAAGAAGTATCATAAGAATACCTTTCTGGTTGTCTTCTTGTCCTGCTTGACCTTCTTGGTTCACATTCTTCATAAGTGTCTAGATACACCTCTTCATCAAATATAGGAGCTTTTTCATTCCTTCTGGTTAATCTACTTCTAGATGTACTTGCTTGCATATGGTCTTCATCTCTATTTACCTGCACACTTGATTTTCCTTTCTCACATCTTCTTACCTCTTCTTCAAATTCTTCAGCTGTATAACTTTGATCTGCATACCAACTTTTCTGTTCATCAAATGTAACATCTCTAGAAACAAGAAATTGTTTGGTTAAAGGATTCCACAACCTGTAACCCATCTGCTTTTCATCATAACCAATGAAAACATATTTTTTTGCCTTTGGTTCAAGTTTATGTCTAAGTTGTGATGGCACATAAGCATATGCAATTGATCCAAACACTCTACAATGATCTAGTGTTGGTTTCTTACCCCACCAAGCTTCATATGGAGTCATTCCATTGAGAGCTGCAGATGGTAATCTATTCACAAGATATGTAGCTGTATTTACAGCCTCAGCCCAAAGATAATTTGGACAATTCTTCTCCTTTAGCATAGCTCTAGCAAACTCAACCAAAGTCCTATTTCTCCTTTCTACTACACCATTTTGTTGTGGTGTATACCTGCAGGTTATTTCTCTCTTAATACCTGCATTCCAAAGATAATCATTGAACTCTTGGGAGAAGTATTCTCCCCCTCCATCAGACCTCAGTCTCTTAAGCTTTTGACATGTGACTCTCTCTGCATATGCATGAAAATGCTTGAAAGCTCCAAACACTTCTGATCCTTCCTTCAAAACATATAAAGTTATCCATCTTGTGGCATCACCAATGAAAAGAACATAATACCTTGAGCCACTGATAGATACTTCTTTTGTTGGTCCCCATACATCTATATGAATGAGCTCTAGTAATCCATCATGTTTGAATCCTTTCTTTTGAAATGGTAACCTGTGTGCTTTTCCCATTTGACATGCTTCACATTTATAAACCATATGTTGACTCTGCACATTTGGTAGTCCTAGTACAGACTGATTAGCAACCATATCTTTAATTCCTCTTTCATTGAAGTGACCTAATCTCTTGTGCCAGAGATCAAGTTCTGTAATCACTCCTTCACCATGTGTGAGCAAAGCTTGACCAATGTTCCCTTGTACTCTTAAAGTAAAGAGTCTACCTTCTTTCTTACCAGAGACAATCTGATTATATCCATTCTCTGGATCTTCAACAAATACTCCTTCATTTGTAAACCTGACTTGAAAACCTTTTTCAACTATCTGTCCCACACTAATCAAGTTTTTAGGTATTGTGGGAACATACAAAACATTGGTTAGCAAATATGCTCCACTCTTGCATTTCACCTTTCCAATTGAATGTACACTATGTTTGGTATTATCACCTGTTTGAACTGTATGACTAGAAATACCTTTTTCCGATTCTGACATCAATTCTATGTTTCCTGACAAATGATTAGAACATCCAAAGTCAATGTAAAATACCTTTAGATCTTCTTTATCTGATGTGCTGATTGAGTTCATCATCAATGATGTATGACTTTCATTTTGTGTGTCATTTGCATAGTTGTAGTAGGTGGTGTTGTAGGATTGATTCTGTCCCCAACTTCTTCCTCCACCTCTACCATAGCCTCCTCTTTGACTTTGTCTACCTCTTTGAAAATTACTTTGATATCTTCCACCTCGGCCTCTGCTATTGTTGTTTTGATTCTGGTTTGATCCTTGTTGATTGTGCCAACAATCATGAGCCAAATGATTACTCAATCCACAGATCCAGCAAGCTTTCTTGTTGTTATTCTGATTACCTCTTCCTCTTCCAAAAGCTCTTGCTCTTCCTCTGCCTGTGCCTCTACCTCTTGCATAATAAACTTGTGAAGTTGACTCTTCTTCATCTTTTGCTTTACCTTTATCTCCTTTCTTCTTATTCGTCATGTACATTGCAGAACTTTGTCCTTTATCTCCATCTCCCTTCAAGTCTTGCTCATATGTGAGCATCAAACCAAGTAATTGATTCAAATCTGGAACATAATGATTTAATGAAAGTTCTGTTGATAAGACAAAAGGTTTCCACCTTTCATCCCCTCGCAATCCTGTAAGTAACTGAGCAATCAACTTGTGATCCTCAATATCTTCATCTATGGATCAAAGACTATCTGCTAGATCCTTCATCTTAGTGACATAATCACTAATACTTTGACTTGGCTTCTTCTTGAATGTTGTAAACTCTGACCATAGACTTGCTTTCCTTGCTTTAGTAGTGCTTTGGAAATGATACTCCAATGCATTCCAAATATCTTCAGATGATTCCAATCCTCTAATATGTGGTACCAAATGATCTGAGATTGTATTGTAGATGTAAGCTTTTGCACTTGCATCCTTCTTCTGCCAATGCTTTAAAGCATCAAGTTCCTCTTTCTTTGGTCGGCTTTCATCTTCAAATACTGGCTTCTCTTCGTCACCTGTAACATATATCATGAGATCCTTACTCATAAATAAGGCTTCCATTCTCATTACCCATGCGGGGTAATTATCTCTGTCCAGTTTGTCAATGGAGATATGATCTGCCATACTCCTTCCCTTCTACTGCAACCTGTGAGCTTAAAGGATAAAGGATAATACCTTCTGAAGTTCTTTGTGTATGAGGATACTTCGAAAGTAATCTTTTGATGCCTTGTGTCTTCAAATGCTTCACCTTTGAAACTTTAATGAAAAACTTTTCAAAACTTCTCGTATCTTTGCCGCCTTCTGCTCTTTAGGACCTTTCCGCTCTGATACCACTTGTTGATGTATGAAACACCAGAAGAGATGAATTAATGTGACACTAGACAACCTCTATGGTCACCATTAACTCATTGCCACTCCAAACTTTGAGAAGTGATAGCCAAAACTAAGAACTTTACTTCTTCAAAAATTTTGAGTCACTAAAATGACATACCTTCAGTATTTTGCTAATTCCTCTTAGCTCGAATATTATTTCTCCAAGATCTTTTAGTACATAAAACTAGAAGAGTAGAGCTTTCCAACCAGCTATGATATGCAAGAAACAAATCTCTAAAACTCAAGCTATGGCCTTCCCAAGATGACCCTGTATGACTTGCCAAAACTTGAAATTTTGCCTTCTTTAGTAATTATGAGTGTCTAAAAATGAAAATTCGATGTGTAGCATCGACTTGCAACCAAAAGTCGATGCCGGGCATCCACTTTGAGCTTTTTCAGCCACTTTTTCAGCACCAGAATTAGCCTATGAACACAAGACATGAGCAAGACCACTTTTATGTGGGAAGTCGATGCCAGGCATCGACTTTATGTTGAAACTCGATGCCAGGCATCGGGTTGCTCCACAAACATCATCTTTTCAAGAAGTTCTAGCAGTACATAACACTCAAAAAATAAAACAAGGACTTATCAACACAAACTCCATGCCAGGCATTGACTTGCTTGGAAAACTTCAACTTTTGAAATCATTTCACATAAGACAAAATCTGGAGATGGAAGAAGAAGACTTATACACAGAAGTTTAATAAACTCTTTCCATAACTATGAAACCTCATAATGCACAGGTGCTTTCTCATGTAGAGAAGCCCGACTATTCTCAGTCATACAAAATGAGTTCTAACTCACTCTCTCATTGTCTTCCTCATCGCGTCACTTGATTCAAACTAACTGACATAGATTTTTCTCATTCTCGTGATTTTTAAAAAACTTCTAGAACTAAGGTGATCTAACTTTACAAATATAAAACACTTGTGAATTTGTCCCTTCACATAGGCATGTGGTTTTCTTCTAAAGCTTTGACTGTTGGAAGCAGTCAGAGGCACAGACGACGTGGAAGCATGTAAAGACGGAGCAGGGAGCCAGTCGGATCATTTTTTCAAACAATTATGTTTTTATTACCTCTTCAAACATCCAACAATGATTTTCATCACTCTTGTAACATATGTAATATAGACAAAACCCCATTTTGTAATCCATAGCTCCATTTTGTGCAAGCCGAGGAGTCCTCGAGCTTGAGGAGCTTAGGTAGAATGCGCGTACCAATTTTCGTTATTTTTAGACATCGTTTACCCTTCCAAATAGCATCTAGGACCTATTTTTTAACTATGCCGGTCACTAGATGTGAAACCGGTCAAAACTAGTCTAGAAACTATAAAAAGGGCTAGAGAGCTCATTTTTGAGGTTGGTTCATGTTGGCTAGTGTGAGCTTAGAGCTATTTTGAGCTTGTACGAGTGTTCTTGAGCAATAGAGCTAATTTCCCACCTTCCATTGTGTCTTGCTTGTCTCTTCATTGTGTGTGTGTATGTGTGTGTGCATCTTGGTGCTTCTCACCTTCACTCTCACATCATCTCACGTTCAGGATCTTCATATCACTCCTATCTCTTGCACGGATTGACATTAAGGAGGTGAAGCTTCTTAACGTGGTTCTCACCATTGTGCTAGAGCAACACCAAATTTGGCGCCGTTGCCGGGGATCGAGTCTAGGACGAATGTGTGATGGCAAGAGTATAGCAAGAAGTGGCGTTGGAAGGTAAAATTTCAGTTTTTGTTGTTGTTTTTTACTTAGTTTTTAGTGTTTTTCACCTCCTCCACACTCCATCTTCATCATCGCATCATCATCTTCATCTCCAAAAAAATCAGAAAATTCACCATATCCACCCATTCGCCTCATTTCCCCTCATTTGTGCATGCGAGAGAGAGAGAGAACTTTTGTGCTTGTGTGTGCTTGTGTTTTCTTGAGTTTTCTTGCAGGTACAGAGCTCTAGTGCATCAGGAAAGCTTGGAAAAGGTAAAATTTTACTCTCTGTCAAAGATCTGCCGAGTGTGGCGGACCATCGCGATGGTCTGCAACTTTCGGAATTCTTGGTAGGCGACCACAGGCGCATCTCAAAAATTCACACTTTGGTGGACCATCGCGATTGGCTCAGACCATCGCGATTGTGTCGCACCATCGCGATAGGCTCACGCCATCGCGACGGCTCGGCCGGACCATCGCGACGGTCTCGGACCATCGCGACGGTTCACTTGAGCCATCGCGATGGTCCACTTGGACCATCGCGATTGTTCAGCTGACCCCGGACCATCGCGATTGGCCCATGCCATCGCCACGACAGTGCCACGTGTCAAGATAGACCATCGCGACGGTTCATTTTTCGGACCATCGCGACAGCCCAAAATCGGATCATCGCGATTGGCTCACGCCATCGCACTTGTGACCATCCCGACGGTTCACTTCGGACCATCGCGACGGTCCACCTTTGACCGTTGACCCGCGCCATCGCGACAGTTCGACCTCACGCCATCGCGACGGTTCGACTTCATGCCATCGCGATCGTTCATTTCGAGCCATCGCGATCGGTCCATTCTCACGCCATCGCGATCGTTCATTTCGAGCCATCGCGACAGTTCACCTTTTCGCACCATCGCGATTGTCCAAATTCCACGCCATCGCGACGGTTCGCTTGGACCATCGCGACGGTCCCAGACCATCGCGATTGTGCACCCCCATCGCAAATTTAGGGTTCCATTTTTTGACCAATTTTGAGGGTATTTTTGAGAAATTTTTGGACCATTAGACTCATAGGAGACCCCTTAGCTCATATTTGAAGGAAAACCTGATTGTCAGTTTTTACCCCCCAGGAAAACCTTATTGTCAGTTTGGGACTAGGAAGCCAGGGGGCAAGTACTGAAATTTTGGGCAAAAAGGGAAGGGACTTAAAAGGTGTATATACTCAAGTGATTGATCATCCTGTGAATTGGTCTAATATTGGATTTTTCCAGGTCTAGCAAGGGCAATCAAAGGCAACCAAGGCAAGGTAGTGAAGGGCATAAAGCTTGGGAAGCGCGGCTTCTTGGGCATCAGAGCAACCAGAAAAGCTGACTCGAGGTTGGAAGATTACTCAACCCCCTCAGTCAATTCTTAGCTTAGGATAAACGGTAGTGTTGTGGATTAAAGACGATAGGAACGCCTCAAGTACAAGAGAATTAAATTGGTCAAGTCCAAGACTAAAGATAAAGGTGTGTGACGAAAACCTAAAGGAAAGAACATAAGTCTGACGGAACGAAAACTCAAAATTATAACGGAAAGTCGAATTCCTGACGCATACATTAAGACAAGAATCTAAAGAAATCTAAAAAGAATCAAGACAGTAATAACAAAGAACCATTGACGACCTAAGTGTGTAATTGAGTGTGCAAGGAAGAAAATTAATGAACCTTAGATCAGGGAGACACATAGGTAAGTCAGACCGACAAAGCCTTAGATCATCAGAGGCTAGTGTAAGAACTACTGCTCGATCGTGGGCTCAGCAATTGAGTAGTAATTACCCCTACGAGAGCTCAGAGACTAGCGAATCAGAAATGGCATTTAGCGTAGACAGACCAGAAGGAGGGTCGAATGTAGCCTACTTAGAAAAACCAGAAGGACCCTATAGAACGCAATTAGAGTTTCTCCGAACCAACCGATTAGGTGCTCGCATCTATGAGGATGGTTTGCAAAGGCAAGTGGTGCAACTGCACAACCCGGATCAACCCATTGGATTGGAAAGACCAGTGGTGAAATTTGAGAGAGACGCTTACATAGACAAAGAAGGAACCATGTACGTTCTAAGTACGCAGCCAAACGATACTAATGAGTTTGGCACAATTCAATTAGAGACGGAAGCGAAATTTCAAGGAAAATAACCGTTAGAAGAACCTAGAACACCTAGAGGGAAATCCGTATTAACAAGAGTACTCATCCCAGAGTGGATCCCTCAAGATAACAGGAGCACCGAGTTGTTTGTAAATAAAGAGACAGATGAAGCCTTTTGGAGGTACAGAAAGGAACACCATGGTGAGTTAGGCATCATTACAATTTATGAATTCAAGGACCCAGATACACCTGGAAAGGTTGTATACCTGGATGAGACTTCAGAAAGAGTCTTTGTGGTGCCTGACCGCGCTAAAAACACATACACATGGAGAGGTGAATTGGTATTCCCTCCACCTAGAACGAACATGAATACAAGTCAACAAGGGGCAAGAACATCCTCAGCCCATGGACATCAAAGAGAAGGAAATAAAGAGAGACCGGAAGTAAGCTTTAATCACCCCATAGGGAGAGATAGAACAACCACGAACACTAATAGAGCGGATAGACAAAGAGATCATGGAATACGAGGAGGTAGAGATGATTTTCCTCTACCTAGGCCACGTGAACACGCAAGAGTATTGAGACCCACTCAATTAGTGAAATCCATGAAGAATTACTTTGATGGGACGGGAGATCCCTACGACCATGTCGCAGAATTCAAGCAAGTACTAAGAGCAGAACAAGTCGAGGACATGTTCACGCAATACAATGCATTTGGACTAACGTTAAAGAATACCGCTTTAACTTGGTTCCAACCTTTGCAACAAAGGCAATTTAGAGACATCCATCACTTTTTAGAGTCATTCATCACTGAATTCTCTAAAAGTGGGATTAGACATGACACGTCTTCGTTGATTCATAGCTTTAAACAAACCCCTCAGGAAACAGTTAGACTGGCAGGACGTAGATTCAGACAATATGTTGAACGATGTCCAATACAAGAGCTACCCTCACAAGCCAAACAAGTATCACTGTTCCTAGATGGCTTGTTGAGCGCTAAACTACGCTCCTATGTGTACCTAAAGGAACCCAGAACGCTAGAGGAGTGTGTAAGAATATGTATAGACATCGAGGACGACCGAGGAGATGAATTAGAACTCTCAAAGGTCTATAAGGACTCAGATTGTTCTTCTCTAGCATCCACAAAATTGTCTAGCTCGATAGAGGACCTAGCAGAAAAAGTGGCCCAAAAACTAGGAGTTTCTAGTAAACAGGTGCCCAAGCTACCAACTAACGTACGTTGTTACACTTGTGGTGGAAATCATTTGGCAAACGTGTGTCCCAATGCACCACAACCTCAAGCCAACCCTAGTGGCCAATATTGTACAATTGAGAGAAGATACACGAATCATACGGCTCAGGACTGCCCATACAACAAACAAACCGTGAGACAGAACTACCCGCAAACATACCAGCAGCCAGGTAGGTATCAAGGCCAATACAATGCTCAACCTTATTACTATAGGCCTCCTCAGAACTATCCATACCAGGCTCAACAGAGACCTCAACCCGTCTTAGCTCAGCAGCCACCCCCACCCGCGAATGTCATCTCAGTCAAATACGCTGCTGCAGAAGAGAACCTAAGTAGGGCCTTAGTGCCTTCTTCACCCTTGATCACAGAAAGTGACCCGAACTCAAACAGTTTTGACTCTACTCATGTAACTAGTCCACCCGCTTATTACACGGAGTCACCAGAACATGTGGAGACATATCATTATGATAGTCCACCAATGGAACCTAGTTGGGAGCCAGACTATGCTAATGTGATGTACGCAAACCCAAACCCGCGGCCCCAATTGAGACAACAAAGACCACAGGGCCCTAGAGGACCATGCTTTAGGTGCCAAGGAGATCACTTCATAAAGGATTGTCCACATCCCCCAATAGCAAGGCAATCACAGTACTATAACATACAAGGCTTTTGTGTCGATTGTGGCAAAGAGCACATAATCAAAGATTGTCCTAAGAACCCAGTTAACACTTCAAATGTGACACCGATCAACGTGATAGGTATTGTAAACAACGCAGATGGATCCAACCCTACATACGTGCCTATCCAAGCTATAACCAGAGCCCAGGCGCTCTTACAAAACCAACAGCTTAATCAAGAGAAATTAGCCGGAACTAGTGAAGCTGCAGAATCTAGCAGTAAAAAGACAAAATCTTGGAAAGATTCTAGAGAAAGAATAAAGAGAAAATGGAGTAAAAAGGTAAGTGAGTTGGAAGGAAGTTTAAAGGAATCTAGAGCCAAAATCCAAGAATTGACTTCACAAGAATTAAACCAAGAAAATCCAGCTCAGAAATCAGGATCAGTTTTAGCGGAACCCATACCAGAAGACCTAGACATGATGTTTCGTGCATATCAGGCAAGATTAAAAGAGGGACCTCAAGTAACGGAAATGAGTAAAAACTACCCTCGAGCTGATCTAGAAATTGAGAGAACTAAACTGTGCATGAAAATGGTAGAACTAGCACAAGCTTTGTTTGAAGCCTCTAGATATCTTAATTGGAATAACATGGCAAAACCGGAACTACACTTTCAAGGACTAATGGAGAGGCTAGAACACTTGATAGAAAGCAAAGAGAAAAAGGATCAGCATAGGAACCCTATTGTCACAGAGACACAGGAAAGGAATGCACCATCCCTGTCTCAAGTACCCAATACAGAAAGTCAAGACAATTTGTCTTCCATACATAGGTACTCACATGAATTTTTGAGGGAAATCCAAGAAGAGAAATGGAGAAAGGAACAAGGAACCCATCCTCCTATTCAAGAAATAGACGACTTGCAGGAACAATTTCCCCAAGACATCCCCTCTATATTGATGGAGAGTGTTAATCTCCAAAAGAACAAGTTGACCTTGAATTTAGATCACTTCTATATCAAGATCAACTTTAGACTCCACCTAATTTAGAGAATCTTCACCAAATTATCAGAAAATTGATTATTCTGAAAATTTCAGTTGCTTCAGAAAAGTCTGCTGCAGATTAGTCACTCATTGACTAATCAATCCTGTAAAGTTTTTGATAAAACTTTGCACAACACTTCGCCTTAAGGTTGCGCAACTTTGCCAAGTTAAATCTCTCAAAAAGATTAAGTACACACTGAGAAATGTATGAAACACTTTACCTATGTCTGAAAGTGCTTCTCTGCAATGGCGACTTTGACACCTGCAACTTCTTAGCACTGGTTCTCCCAAAGTAAATCCCGTTTGATCAAGATCTTTTAGCCATAGATAGCTTACCTTCCAACTTAGATTTTAAGCCCTCATTTGTGTAAAACTTTACATTGTAGACTGAGCAATGATCATTTCATTGAAGATGAAATGTGCGCCAGATTTCTCGACTGTTAGAACATTCTTACATATGAATGTTCCTAATCAAAATTCTCACAGCCTGATTACAATTAACCTCTCAAATTCTAGCCATAGATAGATTAGCTATGGACTTAGATACGTGCAAAAGGATTTCTCAAAAGATTAAACACAGAGGGAGCAGACAGCAAAATATCGGGCGCAAAATTTTTCGATTTCTCAGAAAATTTACATCTAAGTGAGGATGGACAATTCACTCACTCTTCATGTGTCTAATGACACTAATTTCTCTCTCACTATTCTCAAATCTTCTTCTGCTCTACTTGCCCGACATTTTCAAACATATTTATAGATGAATATATACAAGTGTATGACTTAAACAAGAGTATAAGTCAGCTAATGTACATATGTGTACATATCTTTGAGTTTTCTGAGAATGTCCTTCCTTCAACCATCTGACTTTGTTTCCTTCTTGACTCCTTGACTTCATTTCTCCATAATCCTTCAATTGATGATTGTCATGCACCAACAGCTCCCCCTCAATCATTAATTGAGGTTCTTTTCTATCTTCTTTACTCCAGCCATATCCTTGAATCTTTGTAGTTTTGGTCCATCTAGACTTTTAGTCATCATATCTGCAACTTGATCTTTTGTGGGAGTGTGTATGACTTCAATCTCTTTCTCAATGACCTTCTCTCTCAGAAAATGATACTGTATTTCAATATGCTTAGTTCTAGCATGAAATACAGGATTAGCTGCCAAGTATAATGAACTCATATTGTCTCCACAAATAATAGGAGTACTCTGAATCACATCAAAAACTTTCAAAAGTGTCTTTAACCATATTACCTCTTTTGCAGCTTCCACCATACCTTTATATTCTGCCTCTGTGGATGACAAAGCAACTGTATGTTGCTTCTTGGAACACCATGAAATCAATTTGTCTCCTACATAGCACAAGTATCCATGTGTTGATCTTCTATCATCCACATTACCTGCCCAATCTGCATCACTATATATCTTGATTCTTGTATCTGAAGTAAACCCATAGTACAACCCTTCTTTGAGTGTACCCTTGATGTACCTAAGTACTCTTTGTCCTGCAATCCAATGTTCCTTTCTAGGACAATGCATGAATTGTGAAAGCACACCAACTGCATATGACAAGTCAGGCCTTGTCAATGTAGCATAAATCAAGCTACCAACCAAACTTTGATAGAGTTTCATATCTCTGAACTCTTCTCCTCCAAACCTAGACAATTTATGGTTCACTTCCAAAGGTGTAGGTGCAACCCTGCAATCTTCCATTTTAAATTTGGTTAGCAAATTTTTAAGATACCTTTCTTGGGTCACATATACTCCATGTTGAGTATAAGAAATCTCCATTCCCAAGAAGAATGATAAGTTCCCCAAATCACTGATTTTGAACTCTTTCTCCATCTGCTTTTTGATCATTTGTATCCCCTTATCATCTGTTCCTGTAAGTATTATGTCATCAACATAAATACACACATAAATAAACCCATCTTCACTTGCTTTGACTAGCAAGCTACTATCTGCCTTTGATGCTTGAAATCCAAGATCATTCAAGAATTTTACAAGCCTATAATTCCAAGCCCTTGGGGCTTGCTTCAACCCATACAAAGCTCTCTTGAGCTTACATACATAATTTGGACTCACTTGATCTTTGAACCCATCTGGTTGCTCCATGTAGACTTCATCTGAAATGTAACCATTCAAGAAAGCATTTTTAACATCTAATTGAGACAACTTCCAACCTTTACAAGCAGCAATTGCAATGAGTGTCCTGATGGTTGTCATCTTTGCCACAGGACTATAGGTCTCATCATAGTCCACTCCATATGTTTGTGCATACCCTTTCACAACAAGTCTAGCTTTGTATCTAGACACACTTCCATCTGCAAATCTCTTTGTTTTGTAAACCCACTTACATCCAATGATCTTCTGACTATTAGGTTTAGGAACCAAATCCCATGTTTGATTCTCTATCAATGCATCATACTCCTCTTGCATAGCATCTTCCCAATTCTTCTTCCCTTTGGCTTCTTCATATGTAGAAGGGTCTTCATCTGCTTTTACCAAATAAGCATAATCTTTAGTAGTTAAGAATGAAGTGTCATAGCTATACCTTGTAGGTTGCCATTTGTGCCTAGATGATCTCCTAACTTCTGCACTTCTTGAGGTCTCTGGTTCATCACATTCTGGATCAAACCTTGGCCTCTCTTCAACTTCAATCTGCACTTCATTACTCTCACTTTCATCAAGTAATTGAACCTTTGCTTTACCTTTTCTTTGTTCCACTACTTCTTCATCATCTGCATGTACATTATATTTACCTGCATACCAAGTACCTTGCTCATCAAATGTAACATCCTTGGATACAATAAATTGCTTTGTGGATGGACTCCACAACCTGTATCCCATTTGCTTATCATCATAACCAATGAATACATACTTCTCTGCCTTAGGCTCCAACTTATGCCTCAATTGAGATGGCACATATGCATATGCCAAGCATCCAAATATTCTGCAATGATCCAAGGTAGGTTTCTTACCCCACCAAGCTTCATATGGTGTCATACCCTGCAAAGCTTTACAAGGCAATCTATTAACCAAATATGTAGCTGTATTAACAGCCTCAGCCCACAAATAATTTGGGCAATTCTTCTCTTTCATCATGGACCTTGCAAACTCAACAAGAGTCCTATTTCTTCTTTCTGCTACCCCATTTTGTTGAGGAGAGTACCTGCAAGTAACTTCTCTCTTTATACCTGCATTCCACAAATAATCATTGAACTCATTTGAAAAATACTCTCCCCCTCCATCTGACCTTAGTCTCTTCAATTTTTGACCTGTAATCCTTTCTGCATATGCATGATAGTGTTTAAATGTATTAAACACTTCTGACTTTTCCTTAATCACATAAATTGTGATCCACCTGGTAGCATCATCAACATATATGACATAATATCTTGAACCATTTATACTAAAGTCCTTTGAAGGACCCCACACATCTGTATGCACCAATTCAAGTCTTTCTGAATACATAAATCCATGCTTGGAATAGGATTGCTTATGAGCCTTACCTAATTGACATGCCTCACATCTGTATGTCATGTGTTGACCTGCAATGTTAGGCATTCCAAGCACTGAATCATTGTTAATCATTTCTTTGATACCTCTTTCATTAAAGTGTCCAAGTCTTTTGTGCCAAAGATCCAATTCTGACACCTTCTGCTCTCCATATGTGAACATAGCATGTCCAACATTTCCTTGTACCTTCAATGTGAAAAGCCTTCCTTCTTTCTTTCCTGCAATAACTTGTTTATACCCTTGACTAGGGTCTTCCACATAAACTCCATCATTTGTGAACCTTACCTCATAACCTTTTTCCACAATTTGACCTACACTGATCAAATTCTTTGGAATTGTGGGAACATAGAGTACCTTACTCAGAAGAGTGCTCCCATCCTTAGCTTTGACTGAACCAATTGACTTTACCTTATGCTTTGTATTATCACCTGTCTGAACTGTATGATTAATTGCATTATGATCTAGGTCAGTCATCAAAGCAATATTTCCACTCAAATGATTACTACATCCTGAATCAATATAAAACACTCTCATGTCCTCATGTGAGGTTTCACATGTATTCATAATGAGAGTCGAATCCTCCTTTTGATCTGATGCATAGTTGTAGTAGGTGTTATTATAGGACTGACTTTGGAAGTTTCTTCCACCACCTCTTCCAAAAGAATTCCTACCACCTCTACCTCTGAAATTTCCTCTCTGAAATCTACCACCTCTTGCTCTTTGATTAAAGTTCTGATAATTACCATTGTTTTGATTATTATGCCAACAATCATGAGATAGATGATTGGTCTTACCACATATCCAACAAGCTCTTGCATTCTCTTTGTTGTTTCTGCCTCTTCCTCTACTTCTGCCATTTCCTCTTCCTCTTATGAAATTTGCTTGGTTTGATGTACCTTCTTCTTCACTTGATTGTTGCTTTCCTTTGTTGGCTTTCTTCTTGTCTTTAGAATACATTGCATGACCTGCACTCTTATCAACATCTCCTTTGACATCATTCTCAAAAGTTAGCATATGACCTAACAATTGATTCAAATCAGGAGTAAAATGATCTAATGAAAGTTCTGTAGATAAAATGAAAGGCTTCCATTTCTCATCTCCTCTTAGCCCTGTGAGTATTTGTCTTACCAATTTGTCTTCTTCAATATCTTCATCAACTGCACCTAAAGAATCTGCAATGTCCTTCATCTTTGTCACATAATCAGAAATTGATTGTGAGGCCTTCTTCTTGAAGGTAGTAAACTCTGCCCATAGTGAAGCCTTCCTTGATTTGGTTGTATTTTGGAAATGCTCTTCCAAAGCATTCCAAATGTCACAAGCACTTTCAAGTCCTCTAATGTGAGGAAGCAAATAGTCATTGACTGCCATGTAGATGATGCTTCTTGCTTGAGCATCCTTCTTCATCCAATTCTTCAAATCTGCAAGCTCCTCCCTAGTTGGAACACTAGGATCTCTGAATTCTGGCTTTTCTTCATCTCCTGTGATGTATCCTATCAGATCTTTGCTCATAAGGTGAGCTTCCATCCTCATAGACCATGCAGGATAGTTCTCTCTATCCAATTTTTCAATTTGGAGACTATCTCCCATCTTTACTTCACCTGTAGCTTCAAATCTTTAACCTTTACAGATAATAAATGTACCTTTACTTCGAATGTTGCTCCTTCTGATCCTTTTGATGCTCTTTGTATGTCTTCCTTTGATCTTTCTTCACACTTTGACCTTTTGCACCTTCAAAATGTAAAGATTTGTACTTCTGCAATAGTCGGAGTCTTCTTCTTCTCAATTTTGACACAACCTGCTCTGATACCACTGATGGAGAGTGTTAATCTCCAAAAGAACAAGTTGACCTTGAATTTAGATCACTTCTATATCAAGATCAACTTTAGACTCCACCTAATTTAGAGAATCTTCACCAAATTATCAGAAAATTGATTATTCTGAAAATTTCAGTTGCTTCAGAAAAGTCTGCTGCAGATTAGTCACTCATTGACTAATCAATCCTGTAAAGTTTTTGATAAAACTTTGCACAACACTTCGCCTTAAGGTTGCACAACTTTGCCAAGTTAAATCTCTCAAAAAGATTAAGTACACACTGAGAAATGTATGAAACACTTTACCTATGTCTGAAAGTGCTTCTCTGCAATGGCGACTTTGACACCTGCAACTTCTTAGCACTGGTTCTCCCAAAGTAAATCCCGTTTGATCAAGATCTTTTAGCCATAGATAGCTTACCTTCCAACTTAGATTTTAAGCCCTCATTTGTGTAAAACTTTACACTGTAGACTGAGCAATGATCATTTCATTGAAGATGAAATGTGCGCCAGATTTCTCGACTGTTAGAACATTCTTACATATGAATGTTCCTAATCAAAATTCTCACAGCCTGATTACAATTAACCTCTCAAATTCTAGCCATAGATAGATTAGCTATGGACTTAGATACGTGCAAAAGGATTTCTCAAAAGATTAAACACAGAGGGAGCAGACAGCAAAATATCGGGCGCAAAATTTTTCGATTTCTCAGAAAATTTACATCTAAGTGAGGATGGACAATTCACTCACTCTTCATGTGTCTAATGACACTAATTTCTCTCTCACTATTCTCAAATCTTCTTCTGCTCTACTTGCCCGACATTTTCAAACATATTTATAGATGAATATATACAAGTGTATGACTTAAACAAGAGTATAAGTCAGCTAATGTACATATGTGTACATATCTTTGAGTTTTCTGAGAATGTCCTTCCTTCAACCATCTGACTTTGTTTCCTTCTTGACTCCTTGACTTCATTTCTCCATAATCCTTCAATTGATGATTGTCATGCACCAACATATATATGATGATGTAGAGGTGGAACAACTGAGTGAACCCACAGGATTTGAATCTAATTATTTACAAGAATTACCTCAGTTCACGGGACCTTGGGAAGCAAAGTCTATTAGTATGAGAGCACCCACGATAATAGTGAGGAATGAAGAATCAGTGATCCCTAGGAACACGGAAGTGATCAAGAACACTAAAGTACAATGTAACTTCACTCTAGAGGAGTTGCTGAAGATAAAACCAGAATTGTGGAAGCATGTAGCAAATCAATTCCCTGAGCTAGCTACCACACCCTCTCAGATAGGATCACATAAGAAGGTACCAGAGATACCCGTGGAAAAGATTGGAGACGTAAGCGAAGGAGAGGAAGGTAACACATATCTTCCAATAACCCATCAAGGCTACACCACGAAAGCCATCTTAGATTCAGGAGCCGGAGTGGCCATCGCTACCACCGCTTTATGGAAGCGTTGGGGTAAGCCAGCACTCAGACCCACCAGGATGAAGCTACAAATGGCTGACGGACACATAGAAAAACCGTTAGGCTTACTAGAAGGCATATCTCTCACCACTTGTGGTGTAGAATTTGAGCATACTTTTGCCATTTGTGACTTTGCGAAAAATCGTGCTTATGAGATGATATTGGGACGACCATTCATGCGTCAGTTGCAAATTGTACAAGATTGGGGAACTAATTCTTTGTACTTGCAACATTTAGGAGTGACTACTAAAGTCAATCTTAAAGACTATTCACACAGAGATGTACCCCCAATACAATGGAACACCATCCATAAGACACCAGTAGAGACGGAATCCGTGCACTCATTAGAATCAAATCCTTCTTGGTTGCATGAGGATACCCATTTATGGATGTGTAAAGTAGCCAAACAAGAGGAAGAACGATTAGAAGCAAGGACCTTAGGTGCAGAACAACATCCACGAACCCTTCAAGATCCAGCCTACGCACCTGTAGTATTCCCAGATGAAGAGTTTGAACCCCATGGTTGGGCAGAAATACTAGCAACCATGGATGTAGCCATCAATGAAGAACAATGGACACCCCACTGTGACGAGGATGGCTATGACATTTCAGTTTTCACGATAGAGCCAATCATGTGCGATGCAGTTTTAGAAGAATGTGAACCGAACACTGATGCATTTGAGGATGCAAGCGATTTTGATTTAGAATCAATTATCATGGACCCACCCTTTGCATCCGAGGAAGAATATTTCTACGAAGTAGAGACTCACACTCAGAGACACGAGGAAATTACGAACGAGGTAAGGTTAGCCACTCAAGTGACTGCTAAGAGTGAAAGTAAGAAAAGAAAGAAGAAAGCAACCATGTCAGAAAAAGAAGAATCTTTATTTGAAGTACCCGAGAATTTCAAGAAATACGAAATCGAAGATAGAAGAATCATGGTACGAATGCCTAATAGAAAGGTAAATGATGGACAAGTATATGATAACCGAGAGAAAACCAAGAAAATAATAGTTGCCATAGAAGGAGAAGAAGAAAAATGTACATACATAGGGCATGATTTGACGACTGAAGAAGAAGAAGAGTTAGTTGCCCTATTGCGCGAATATAGAGATGTTTTTGCTTGGAGTTACAAGGATTTGAAAGGAGTAGATCCAGATATTTGTTCTCATAGAATCCCTATGACTCCAGATGCAAAACCGACAAAACAGAAACCTTACACGTACAATGATAATTACGCTGCGAAGATTAAAGAGGAGATAGATCGCTTGATAGAAGCAGGATTTATTTACGAAATTGAACATACCGAATGGGTATCCCCCATTGTGGTTGTGCCCAAGAAGAATGGAAAATTGCGTGTGTGTATCAACCTTAAAAAAGTTAATGCCGCCACGATTAGAGATAGTTATCCTCTTCCTATCACGGAACATCTATTGGAAAGAGTTGCGGGCAAGGAAGTTTACAGCTTTCTTGATGGATTCTCAGGCTATAATCAAGTAGCCATTGCTCCAGAAGACCAACACAAGACGGCTTTTGCCACTGAATGGGGCATATTTGCATTTCGTGTAATGCCATTTGGCTTGACAAATGCACCCGCTACTTTCCAGCGACTCATGTGTCATGTTTTTAAGGAATTCTTACGCAAGAGCTTGGAAGTTTATGTCGATGACTTATGTGCACATTCAAATGTAAGACAGACACATATCCCAGAGTTAAGACAAATATTTGACAAATGTCGAGAATATCAGGTTTGTTTGAACCCAGAAAAATGCGTTTTCATGGTCAGACAAGGCAAAATTCTAGGACACATTGTGTCAAAAAATGGAATCTCTACGGACGAAGAAAAGGTGAAGGTAATTGCAGAATTACCTAGACCAACTAATGTGAAAGAGGTAGAGGCATTTATGGGCCATTGCGGATATTATAGGAGATTCATACACATGTATGCAATCATAGCCAAGCCTTTGTACTCTCTTTTAACCAATTTTGAATGGACAAATGAATGTGAAAATTCATTTAATGAACTTAAACGACGTTTGTGCTCAGCACCTATATTGACTACCCCAGATTGGAGTAAGCCATTCCATGTACATGTGGATGCATCCAATTACGCCATAGGGTGTGTGTTAGCACAACCCACGAATGAAGGTAACATAGATCTCCCCATAGCTTACGCGAGCAGACAATTGAACGCAGCAGAAAGAAATTACACCACGACGGAACGAGAAGGATTAGGGATGATCTACGAGTAAAGAAGTTTAGGCACTACTTGTTGGCCAACAAATTCAAGTTCTTTACAGATCATCAAGCCCTATTGTACCTAGTCAACAAACCATGTAACACAGGACGATTGATACGTTGGTTTCTATTACTCATGGAGTATGATTTTGAAGTAGTAGTCAGGAAAGGAAAGACACATCTTAGAGCTGACCACCTTTCAAGATTAACCTCAGGAGAAGCTCCTCAAGGAGTAGCGGATGATCTCCCAGATGCATACTTGTTTAATCTTGAGATAGCACCAGAATGGGCTAAACCAATAGTCCCTATTCTCACATATGGACCCAAGAATCCTAGGATAAAGATCAAAGAAGGAGAGATTACCAAGTCTCAGAGATACCAAATAATGGCAGGAAGCATATATAAACAGGATAATCAAAAGATTCTTGCTTGTTGTGTAGATGAATCAGAACATGCGAATTGGTGGCAATTAGCACACGTGGGTGCATTAAAGCAACACCATTCAAAACATCGAACATTACAGACTCTGCATAGATTAGGAGTATATTGGCCTACGATGGAAGCAGATGTTTACAAGTTGTGTAAAGAATGCCATGTTTGCTGTGAGGGACCACCAGTAGAGCATGCTACACTATATCACGTGTCTCTCACACCAGACTGGAGTGAACCTTTAGGGACATACTTGAGGATGAACACATTCCCTCAAGGCATGACCTTAGCTAGACAACGCAGTCTAGAGCAGGAAGCTCAAGACTATTCACTTATTGGCGATAATTTATACAAAAGAGGACGAGATGGATATCTAAGACAATGTGTTCATGAGAGCGATTATCTGAGCATACTAGAGACTGCACATCAAGGTGTTGCAGGAGGTCATTTTGGACCCGATAGGATAGTCAAAGCCATTCTCTTTGCAGGATTATGGTGGCCCACTCTTCACATGGATGCACATACCTATGTAAAGAGATGTGATGTGTGCCAAAGAACTCAGTTTCCTACTCGCAGAGATGAAATGCCATTGAAACCCATGATGGGCGGACGTGCATTTTCTAAGTGGGGTATAGACTTTGTAGGACCCATTAACCCCCCTGCAAAAGGTACACATGCTGAATACATTATTGTTGCCACAGATTATCTTACGAAATGGGTAGAGGCAAAAGCCACAAAAAAGAATGATGCTCACACGACTGCAAAATTCTTATTTGAAAATGTCTTTACAAGATATGGATTGCCTATAGAGTTAGTGAGCGATCGAGGCACTCACTTTCTAAACCAAGTCATTGAATATTTGTTACAGGATTTTATGGTGATTCACAAGAAATCTGCACCATATCATCCTCAGGCCAATGGTCAGGCTGAAAGCACTAACAAGATACTTTGTAACGTACTGACGAAACTCGTGAACAACAAACGTTCAGATTGGGACAAACAGTTACACCACGCTGTTTGGGCATATCGAGTGGCCTACAAGACCGTACTCAATGCAACTCCCTTTCAGATGGTTTTTGGTCAGAATGCAGTGCTTCCTTTGGACTTCTTGATACCGACCCTTAAGGTTGCACAAGAACATCAGTGGACCGGCCATGAATTATCAGCGAGAATAATGGACTTGGAACGATTAGGAGAAACCAGGTTGAAAGCAGCAGCAGGAATATACGCAGCGAAGAAGCGACAGAAAGCATATTTTGATGCACATGTGAAAGATAAAGGGTTAAAAGAAGGAGATTTAGTTCTAGTGTATACGCTGAAACAGCACGCACGGAAGTTAGAAAAGCGAGGTTATGGACCTATGATCATTAACAGACTTTCGACTAGTGGAGCAGTACAGTTAGCCACCTTAGAAGGAGATATAATGCGTAATTACATTAGTGGCTGTAGAGTCAGGTTATATCAAGAACCTCTTACTGAGGATATGCTCAGACGACTCACGTTGGCAAAGAAGCGTAAGGAGGAAGAAAACAGAATACGAGCTGAAGCTCAGGCAGAAGCCATAGAACGCATTAAGCGCATGAAGCTAAGAAGACAAGGACTAGGGAGAGAACATTATAACCATCTGGAAACATCACCCAGATATCCCATGGCCATTTGTCAAGTAAAGTCAACCACTCATCCTAGCATAGTGGACAGGAGACCATTCATTACAGTGAGGCTAGGGCACGGCAACCCTTGCCAAGAACTCAGGGCTTTAATTGACTCAGGTGCTGCGACTAGTGCGATTAGATGGTCCCACTATAAGGATTCAGGAATAGAAATGCGGCCAATTGAGGCATACCTCATAGGCCTAGGAGGCATGGAAACCCCTTGCATGGGTGAGGTGGACCTTCCTATCCTCATTAAGGATGTGACCATGACAGCGAAGCTACTAGTGTGCCATGATGACGACCTGATAGAACCCCTAATCCTTGGCCAAGATTGGCTATACGATCACTCAGTGGACCTAAATCTTAGGCAAGGCTCCTTACAGATTCGAACCTTAGAACAGAAGCGAGTGATACCGCTTGACTTCCCTAATGGCATTCCGATTGAGGTTTGTAATCCTAGACCCTATGAAACGCATGCGACGGAAGACCGGAAGATCTTGGGTCAGACCAGTCACGTTACGTCTACACCACCCCACTCGGGCTTGGATATGGATAGTTGTCAATCAGAAGGACGACAAGAGATCTTCCCGGGGACTTCCTGCAAACTAGAAGAGGCAGCTACCCATCCGCTAGGGCAGATGGACACAATCAGCGGTCAGGTGGGTTGCATCAGCGGCCAAATGAGCACGACACCCTGCGGTGCTCATCCTTCCAAACTTGTTGCGGACTGGCCTAGATTAAAGTTAAAGAACGCATCACTTCCTAATGGGCAGGTCACGCAAGTGTTGGATCTCCCTTCTTTTCCAAAGCAGAGTGTCTATCCGACCTCTCAACCTCAACAACAACAGAGTCAACCACGACGAAGGAACCCAGACCGACGGCAGTATCAGAAGACACAACAAGGAAAGCAGTCTAGGCCACCCAAAGGAAGCGGCACCAAACAAATATGGGTGCCAAAAGGACAAAAAGCACCGAAGAACTCCAACCAAGCAGAGATCGACAAGAAAAAGGAAGAACAGAAACAGAATCAGTATCCACCATCCCCTCGACCTCCTTCTACAGGTCCTAGCATTCGACAAATTTGGATCGCCAAGAAATACCTTACCCATAGACCCACACCCACACAGATTTGGGTACCCAAACCATGTATCATAGCTCAACCCTTAAGCCATGTAATATATACCCTTCACAAATCTTTCCATCCCTCAATACCACCACACCCGATACTACCAGTACCGTTGCACCTCAGGCAGCTACAACCACAGAACCCACCACCACGACAACAGAAGCTCCCACCACTATTGGTGCGGAAGCCTTTTCTTTCCCAATACCACACATGGAAGCAGAACCAATAAACACAACGTTCGATTTTGAAATGCCTGATGCATTCTCAAATGAGTTCCAATTTTCAGAGGCACAGATGTTCTCTCAAGAATATGAACGCCCCAGCTACCCTACCACACCGCGGGATCAGCCACAGGGACAAGTTGTGTCGAGCTCTGATGACGAAAGAACAGCCACCAACGACGATGAAGGTGATGACGAAGCCAGCCAGGGCACGCATGATTCCCAAGAACAAGGACAGACAGACGGCCAAGGCCAACAAACCGATGCACACGGTGACACCAGCACGCATGAAGAGGAGACTTTCGAAGCAGCAGCTTACACATTGGCAATCAAGAAATTATATCGTACAATGGAGAAAGTCTGGGCACGGAAGAAATTGACTGAAGAAGAGAGCCAAACCATAATCGAACAAGAACTCGTCTCCGGAGGGTTTGAAGAAGTCTACATCAGAGGGTTCAGAGAACTGGTCAAATCCATTGGCCCGGTCGAAGCACTGAGATATTTACAAAGGAAGCCACTCCCCCAATATGACCCTCGCAGAGTTCGCTTGTTATCAAAGCCCGGTGAATATATTCGAGTTCCGGTAGGTGCTCAATCATCCCACCAGGCGCAAGATGCACGCCTACGTCCGGAAAGATCCTTCACCGACGAAGCTATCCTAGTCGACTCCCCGCCACGTACTACCATTGTACATACTACCACTATCCTTGAAATAACATCCACACCTTCTACTCCTCTCTCACCTCATGTTTCACCAACCCATCCTGTATCCCCTGCAAACCCACCTGCTTCTCCAACAGCCACACCAGTCCACGGCAACATAGCCACCGCCTTTGCCCTGCCCATTCATACCACCATGCCCGCACCCACCCCACCTCGTCTACATGTTAACCCCTTCATCCCTTCATCCTTCCCATCCTTCCCCCCACCTTTAAGACACCCTTTCACCTTTCTAACCCCACTAACCTTCTCACCAGTTTCACCTCCCCAACCCACTATAACCCCTATTTCCCCTTTTCACCAAGCTGCTCTAGCCATCCCCCCTGTAAATTACTCTACATTTGTAAATCCCGTCTTCACACCTACACAACCACCCACATACACACTGCTTTTCACAGTCACCGCACTTGACACGTCCAATGACATGGACATCTCACCACCCACCGCACCAGCACCCACTCCACTCACAGCACCATCATATTTAGGTACGTCACAATTTTCCACGATCACCACTGCATCCACCTTCCCAACCCCATTCCCCATTCCCGCTGCATCTACTTCCACTGCATCCTCACTTAGCACTCCATTACTATTATCGCCAACCATAGACACTGCACTTCAACAAATGTTCACATGCATGTCACAAGTACGAGATGAGTTTGCATCTCTTGGCAACAACTATCAACAGCTACAGAGGACGACAAATGAATTACAGTCGCAGCTTAATTCATTGTCAATCGAGAATGCCGCTTTAAATACGCGATACCAAGAACTAAGAGAGGCATATCATAAGCTAGAGCTAGAAAGTGAAGAGAAAACAAAAGAAGCCACTGCTGATCTGGACAACCTGCTTCGAGCCCAAACAATTAGGAACGCGACGCTGACCAGGAATATGGGCTTACTCAGGAGACACCTAGCCGCAGCAAAAGAGGAGAACCAGAGACTCCAAGAGCAGAATAGAGAGAATTTGGAAGCGGCATTGGACCATCCAGAACAACCCTTAAGTCCTAGCAGATTCAAGGCAATCCCATCTGAATCGATGCGGATGTTGCTAGATGACCATGTTCGACTGCTAGAGGACTATGATCGAATGAACGAAGAGCATCAGAAGTTAAAAGAAGATCACAAGTTACTACAGCTCAGAGAACCGGCACCACAACAAGTACAAGTAGCAGCAGAAGTACCAAAACCTGTGGACCCTGCTCTTGACATCTTAGAAGAACTCAACAAATTACGGGCCCAGGTAGCCACTCTCCAATCACGCATAGATGTATACGAAGCACCACCACGGCCTGATTCCCCACCGGAGATCCCAGCTGACGACGAGAACATAACCATTCCGGTGGAGGAAACGTTTGAAGAAGCATACAAGCCAATACCCATCCCAGGCGGACAAGTCACGACCGAAGGCCAGATGACCTATGAACTTCCTACCCCCGCATGGATGAAAACAATTGAGGAACTTGGAACGACACATTCAGCCAGAGTAGAGGCACAGTTGCATGCCATGGCCATGATTGAAGAGAGAATCTTACAATCCCCCTTCTTTGCTCATTTAGCCCCCCGACGCTATATATCTGGGCATGAGCTGCAGTATAAACCGTACTTCATGTTAATGGCTGAATATCAGCTAGCTATAGAGAAAGAAACCGGCATGAAACCCACGCATGCTACACAATTCGAGCCGGCGGACTTGCCACCAAATGCGCAAAGAGGAGAGATCCATCAACCTGATTGGCGCAAAGACCTACTCCAGAAGTACCCAGAAATGATGAGCACATGGGTGAAAGCGCCTTTACATTTAAAGTATAATCCTTGCTGGGGACCAGTACCACGACGCCGCTCCTGGACTGCATTCGCTATCAAAGTACAAAACAATAGGCAGTGTCAGGATTGGCTGAATTACCCCTACTTCAAGCCGCCCACCGAGTTGCCCACTGTTGGCTATATGATGGCTACAATCCGTCACTGGCTCCCTCGCCTGAAGCATATGGATGATATCGCAGCGCATATGACTGTCAAAATTTTTGACATGATGCAAATGATATTTAAAGTCTTCCGACGCGTCAAGGCACCGCATGTAAACACCCCGGGATTTGAGCATGGTAACTTTGACCTAGTATACGACATGAGCACAACGCCATCGCTCCGGGTGTGTTATGCCTGGCACTGTAGAATAAAATACCTACCGGCGTGCTACAAGCAAACATTTGAAGAGATGTTCACCACCGGATTTTGGGAATACCATTCCGAGGTATTCATCAGCAGGCCCACACATTTATTGCAACTTTTTGCCTGCGAGCGAATGGTTTATTCCGCGCACTATCAACTCCCGCCACCCGACGAACCGCAACCGATCGACTGGGAGAAACTCGAGGCTGATCTGGCCCGAGGCATTCGAGTATCTGAGCACACCCTCGCTCACGACCTCCTACAAAACTACATCCGGCAGACTGCACAACAAGGTTCTGTCGAGGACGACAGAAGCGAGAGGGAGGGGGGTGTTGGAAGCAGTCAGAGGCACAGACGACGTGGAAGCATGTAAAGACGGAGCAGGGAGCCAGTCGGATCATTTTTTCAAACAATTATGTTTTTATTACCTCTTCAAACATCCAACAGTGATTTTCATCACTCTTGTAACATATGTAATATAGACAAAACCCCATTTTGTAATCCATAGCTCCATTTTGTGCAAGCCAAGGAGTCCTCGAGCTTGAGGAGCTTAGGTAGAATGCGCGTACCAATTTTCGTTATTTTTAGACATCGTTTACCCTTCCAAATAGCATCTAGGACCTATTTTTTAACTATGCCGGTCACTAGATGTGAAACCGGTCAAAACTAGTCTAGAAACTATAAAAAGGGCTAGAGAGCTCATTTTTGAGGTTGGTTCATGTTGGCTAGTGTGAGCTTAGAGCTATTTTGAGCTTGTACGAGTGTTCTTGAGCAATAGAGCTAATTTCCCACCTTCCATTGTGTCTTGCTTGTCTCTTCATTGTGTGTGTGTATGTGTGTGTGCATCTTGGTGCTTCTCACCTTCACTCTCACATCATCTCACGTTCACGATCTTCATATCACTCCTATCTCTTCCACGGATTGACATTAAGGAGGTGAAGCTTCTTAACGTGGTCCTCACCATTGTGCTAGAGCAACATTGACCTTCAAATATGTGTCCAATTAGTGAGTGTTTCTCCAACACTATCTATCTATCTATCTATCTATCTATCTATCTTGTACACCCATGCACCTTTGCAAAACTCTTGTGGTAGCCAACTTCCTTCCATTGTTTTGATGTTGTGGCACGTCATTGTGTGAACTTCGTCCTTTGGTCTCCTACGAGCTCTGGAGCTTCCCATGGGAGTAAGAGTTGTTGTCATTGCTATAGAAGTTGGGAGAATGGTAGGAGGAGAAACAATGCTTCTGTTGTATGGTATGGAGGGAATAGAGGTGAAAAATATGACTTTTTGGGTTTTGGGTATGAAAATGGGAGTTTGAGGAAAATAGAGTTTTTTGAGTCATTTTGAAAAAAGTCACTTTTTTAGTCCACAAACATGCACGGATTTTGAATTAGAAGTCAAAAATAGCACTTTTGACCCTGAAAAGTGATATGGAGGTCATTTAATGGTATTATGATGAGTTTTACAACTTTTAAAAAATTTTGAATTTTTGGGCCCAGCCTGATTACGAGATTTCTTCTCTCTCTAGAAGACAACCCTGAACATAGAGGAATCTTGTCCCCTCTTCCCCCTTCAGCCTAGTATTTTATAGGGTATAGACTGTGGCCACCACCCTCTTCTGATTGGTCCATCACTAATCACTCCTTGAGCTAAAAGGCCCATCCAGGGTTCACCTTTTTTCCTAATGGTAGGGGATGATTTTGTCACCACATATCTGGAATGCAAGAGTCGTTGCTGTTACACAATGCATGGCATATCGAAATGAAATTAAATGTCTTATCTTGTTAGAGAACAACTTTTCATCCCTTCACTTGATATGACTTTAGTGCTCACACAATAAGGAAAAAGAAAAAAAACACCAAGTTTTTGTTGGAATGCCGATTATATGCAGACACATGTTCAGCCTAGTGACACTACCACTATGTATATCCAATTGATTTGTTTCATCATGGATTAACAACAGGCACAAACCTTGAGATTCGCACAACCCTCTATTGCCCCCGATCACTTGATGGCAGCGTCTACGCACAGTGGAGGAATTTGTTGAGCATACACTGATCTGGATATTCCAACATAGATTGTTTTGATTTTTTTCATAGCTATGGTACATCTATGGAAGGTTCATATACGCTGCTCGTATCTTGCATATCTACCACCATCCTTCCTTTACCACAACAGCGATCCTAAGCTTCTGCACACACACATCTTCGAGAGAAAATGAATGCGTGCTTATCTCTGATTAGAGACCGCACTAGAGGTGGAGAACACCTGAAATACATTCTCTCAACCTGGCATGCATCTTCTTTGTGATCTGACTATGCTGATGATTACAGTCCCCCCCCTGAAGATGATCTTCAGAGATTTTTCATTTGCCTACTGTGTGCTCACGGAGCAAGGTGGAAACACACACCCCAACACCGCAAGATCCAAAGATTGTTATTGGACTGACCTAGGAGAAAATCTCAGTTTTCGTCCCGATGGGCACTTCTCCCTCTTCAGGTTCAGCAAAAAAACATGTCAAATGCAATCCAAACATTCACAAGGTACATGAGCCCCATGCATCTCCATGACAATGACCTTGTAATCCAGGAATACCCATCAAGACATATCTGCCTCTTTCCTGCTCGTGTACTCCTCTGATCGATTCCCCCCCCTAGCTCGTTCCTGGTTGCCTGCACCCCAAAAGAGTGCCCACACCTCGACGGCCTGTAGAGAACTCACCCCTAACACCTCCACTGTGGGTACCTCCGGATGAGAGAAAACCACCTTCAATTTTAAGCTTCCCCTCCCAAAACTGAGTGACGAGCCTCGAGCAGCAAGCATCTCCCCTCTCTTCGATTCACCTGCAGGGGACAATAGGGAGACACCAAAACACAGCAACAGGCTAAAATCTGAGTAGCACACACCTCATAGGAGTCCTCTGAGTGTTTATTCATAATTTGCAAGCACTTCATAAGTTGTCACGGCCTTGTAATGTCTATGCTTTCTGCTGAGACCCTTCAATTTGCCTGTTCCATTCAACTGGTATATTTTGTTGCTGCTTGAAGTCCCAATAGAATGCCTTCCACTACTATCATGAATGAAGATTCTAACGGCTTCCCTCTTACTCCAACATCGTCGAGGTTTGCTCACTATAGCACCCCAGTTGCCATTCGTCGTGTTCTTACCCAGGTAGACATGGTGCGTTCTTTTCTCATAAGATTCCCTCTCCCTTCTTCATCCCCTGTTCTATATCACGTGGAATTTTTAATGATGTGTGCTGAGCATATGATATGGCAAAAATGAATCCATCTAAACTGATGTGGAAGATTCCTATAACTTCTAGAGACAAAGTGAGGACACATTGCACTTCTCTGAGATTGTTGAACCTCCTTGGCCACCGATGGAATGATAGTTTGCCCACTTCTCCCAGAAATGGCGCGTGCTTCCCCCTTGTATGAAGCTCCCTCCTTTCTCTCTAATGGCGGGTCTTTTCCTCTGAACGCGTTGGAGCAGACAACAGTGATAGAACGATCTGAAGTGACACTCTAAACAAAGGAAATATGCCCTTTTTGCCCTATGTCCTCTGCTCTTCGTCCCCCTCCTCTGCCCTCTCTGGCAGTCAGCAGCCCCAAAACGAAGGAGAGAGATTGAACACACAGTCTTCCCTTGTTCTCCCTGATGACACACCTCTTTCCCAAAATCCTCCAGCAACTGCACGCATCAATCGAAGAAGACCTTCTCTCGGTGTCCCCAATGCCCAAAATGTCAGAGCTGGTGTACTAGCAGAGCAAAAGAATACTCCTCCCTTCTCTCGATCTACGTCTCCCCAAATACACGAACCTCTCCATCTGCTGAGAACTTCCCTGTTCTACTACTCCCCGTTGTCCTCCTTTGATAGACCTTCTCCTCTGTCCACACTCCTTGAGTGCAATCATATCCCTCGATGCTTGCACACAAAACCGAACCAGCAGCAAAAAAACTCTTTACCCCCTTTTTTTTCTCACCTTCCCCTCTGATTCAACCTCCTCTTGTTTCTTCTTCAGCTGCTACGAGAATAGTATATCCCTCCTTAATCCTGTGTAGTCCCCTGAACCCTCTGAAAAC
>MU260178.1:60000-95000 GCA_020310875.1 Ceratopteris richardii | reverse complement strand
GTGTAAGATATATGTTGGTCTTACAACTGAGGAAGCCAAGCTTCTTGCTTGGGATCACAACAATGACAATGACTACAGGCAAAAAATGTCCTCCATAGAGAGAATTCGGTTCTTCCACCATGAATATGAAGATTGTCCTATTAAGGAATGTAGCTCAGTGATGAGTAGCACCTCCTTTAATGTCAATCCGGGAAGACGTGAGGATGGTATGAAGACCTCGAGCAAGTGGAGGCACAAGTGCGTGAGTGAGAAGCACACAAGCATGCTGTTTGTTATTGACTTTGGAGTTGGCCTCTCCAATCATGAAGTACAAAAGAATCAACAAATCATCTTTATTTTGTCAATCCTGGGAATATCCATAAGACCACAGCCCCTTCTAGATGATAGATTCATAGAAATAAGAGATTGATGGCTGGAATTCTGAGAAAATAAAAATGAAGAGGAAATATCTAGGGTTTACCTTATCTAGAGCAAATCTTCATCATTTTCTATGATCTTTGTGTCTAATTCATGTTATTTTCTCATCAGAATACAAATATGAAATCAGAATTGGAAAATATCACCTGTATCACAGAGACGAGACAATCGCGATTCTGTACCAGTAGACGATTTTCACATTTCTGCAGCATTCTTCAATCCTTCTTCACTCAATACATCAGTAATCATCTCTCTTCATACATCTTACTCAGCATTACACAAATGAAACTCACAAATCTCCATGATAAAGCAAGAAACAAGCTCTCACATCAAAGGAAACACTCACAATAGGAGAAAACACGATTTCAGCAGAAACTCTCTCTTCTCTATTGATAGCATGTACAAATGACTAACCAACCTCTCCAAAATAGAGAAAATTGACTTATATACATTTTCAAGTGTCCTCTTTCACACTTGAATTTTGGTCCTTTCCTCTATTAATCTAAAAATATGCTATCTAAGAGTTTCCAAAAATTCTAGAAGAAATACATAAGATTATATCCTACATAAGGAAGACTCTTCCTTATTTTTACAAAAATTGCATAAATATTTCTACAAATTTCTATCATTTTACAATATTTTTCCTTCAAAAAAGGTTTCCAAAAATGCATCTTCCAACATCCTTCCCCTCCTAAGCCTTTCGGCTCCTGACGAAAGATTTTCCTGCTCCTCTGCACTGATCACTTCTCTTCATTTCTTCTTTCTTCGATATACTTGTGACAGCAAATCATGACTTTTTCTTTCTGTTACATTTAGATTGTTGAACATCTCGAATAAAGCCTTTCTCCACTGTACTGCAGCTTCAGGTTTATCTATGACATCCTTTTTCAAGTACTCTGTGTAAGCAGCTTCATATGCTGTAAGTCTGGACTTGGTAACGACTGATAGGTTTCCAAAAATCTCTGACTCCCTCTCAAAAAATCCATAATCGAAGGCATCCTCAAAAATCTGTAAATAATGGCTACCCAAAAATATAATTCTGCTGTAGTAGGCCATCAGACAGATCCTATCAGGTGTCTCACTTAGATCAAATAATAAGGCATCCGTAGGAGAATTGAAACCAATGTAATTCAAAACTCTAACATCTGTATCTGTATATGTTTCTATACAAGCTAGAAGTACCCTCATTATTTTGATAAGTAATATGCAAGCAGGGTCATTAACATCTTTATACATAGCTATGACTGACTCGGTAGTGTTCACCATATAACTCTTTGTAGGCCAAGTTCTTGCCTTTGGACCTGCTATCTTAGGGAAGTTTAACCATTTAGCTGGGATCTGACCTTCTTTTCTTCTTCCCCAAAAAACAGTCCATTCTCTTCTTCTGGCAACTGGGCAATAAGCTGGATTGATCTTTAAATGCAGAGGTGCCTCTTTCCAGATTTTCCTACATTCCTTATTGGCATCCAACCAATTATTTCTCCATTTGGGATTTGCTCTTTCAAATAACTCCTTCGTGACATTAATATCTTCTTCATACTCAAGGTATTTGTTTGGAGATAACCCTACTCTGGCCAATTGATAATTCCTTATACTCTCCAAAATCATACAGAAGGGTATTCCTAACCCATCTGCAGCCCAATGATGCTGATCTGGATTAATGCCTTTATTCAGAGCAAAGGTAACTATTTGATCTTCATACTTATCATGCATTTTTCTGATAAATTCCATTCTTGACTCTCTATTGGTCAATAATTTCTGGACAAAATCTTCAGAATACTTTTCCTCTGGTTCTTTGGCTGCTGGTTCCTTGTTCTCCTGTTCTCTATCAAAATCCCCTGTTTCATATTCCCTTTTATCTATGTCTTCTGCCTGTACTTGATCTTGAATTTCTTCTTGAACTTTTGGTTTTCCAACTGTTTCTGTAATTCTTCTATAGTCCTCATTGAACTTTTGTTCTGAGCTGCCCATAACTCCTTTTCCTTCCTCCACTCATCTCTTTCTTTCTCCATCTTTGTCTGCCATTCACTTCTTTCCTTTTCTACTTCCATATGTAATTGATGATACCCTCTCATTGATGTGGCAGCATGAGTGTTTGCCTGTTTCTCCATTTCTTTGGCCTCTTTTAATTCTATTTGAAGTCTTTGAATTTCTTTATGCAGCTCTTCCTTTTCTTCCTCTGTCAATTGAGCAGGTTTACCTTCATCTTTTAGTTGACCTTCTTCTAACAACAATTTATTAATCTCTTCATGTGCTCTGGTCAGAATTTGATATGATGTTTGTAAAGTTCTGTATCTTCCTCCCATGGTTTTTAATTCCATTTCCATTTTGGTATTCTGCTCTGATAACTTTACACTCTTTTCTTCCAAATATTGGATTCTGTTCTGCTTCTGAACCTCAGCTTCTTCCAAAGCAATGATTCTATTGATATATTCTTCATTCTTTTCCTTCATCACCCTTAATTGCTCTGACATCTGCTCTTTTTCCTTCTTGTGCTCTTTGACAATTAAACTTCCTTTTTCAAATTCCGATTCAGCCACCATTCCTGATATGATCATATTTCTGCTAGATGGTCTGAACTGTTCAATGTTGCTCATGATTATTTGACAAGCTGATCTTATATTTTTGGGTATTCTTTCCAACCCTACTTCTATTCCTGTCTGACTAACTTCAATTTGCTTGTCTTCTTTACCCACATCATCTTCTTCTGCTGCTGTTTCATCATCTATATCCTGAATGTCTTGTTCTTCATAGCTGTGATCATCATTCTTTGTCTCCTGATTGGTATCATCTTTTTCATAATCTAATGCTTTGTCATTTGCACTCTTCTGCTCTGAAAAATCTGAAGCCCTCTTCTCTTCTAATGACTTCTTTTCTTCCAATACTTGTTGCTTCTCTGTAAAGAACTGGTCTCCCTTAGTTTGTATCTCCTTCTCTTGTATTAGGGTTTCCTGACTTTTGTTTGAGTCCTTTCCATCAAGAGCTATTTGAACCTTCCTGAGTTGCTCTTCCTGTCCCTGTTTTTCCTGAACTAAAACTGATTCAATTTCTTTCATACAAGCAACCTGGTCATTACTTTTCTCGTTTGTGTATTCTCGTTCCTGTTCATCAATGTCCATGATGTCTGCTCCTTCCTCTTGTTCTTGATCATCCTTGGATGTAAATTCCTCACTACTTTTTATATCATGTAATACATCCTTTATACTTTGAATGATCTCTTCTTCCACAACTCTCCCTGTGACCTTTGGAGCACTCTTTCCCATTTCTATCTTCTTTATTTCTTGATCCTTATTCACATCCTTCTGTTCTTTAAATGAACTACTCTTCTGTATCTCCTTTGTCAACTCTTCTAGCTTTTCATCCAATTTGAAGTGTGATGGTTTTGTCCATATGGGTTTTATTCCTGTATGCACCCACCCATAACTGACTTCTTCTCTTATTCGGCCTTCCTCTTCTATCATTACTGCCTTTTCTTTTAACAGCCTTCTTCCTTCTTCTGAGCTCATCTGTTGAACTATTTCCTCCTGTGTCTGCTTTTCTTGAGACTTCTTACTTGAATCCTCAGGTGTCTTCAGCTTCTCTGTGGCCTGTATGACCACATTAGGAGTATTTGGTATTGAAAGATTTAGACTTTTTAACAAGAAACTTTCAATATCACTATCTGAATCGGATGAAAATCGTGAAGACCCCCCTATTTCAGGTTCTGTAGGCTTTGATACTTCTTCCATTGTGATAGGCTTCTGTGTTGCTTCCCTTATCACTTCTTCTGTGCCTTTCATTGTTGCAGCTTCAGTTATTACTTTTCCTTTCCCCTTCTTAACCAATTTCTTCTTTTGAACTGGTTTCCTTGGCACCTTCTTTTTCACAACAATAGTGGTTCTGGTCTCTGGAGGTCCTTGTAATTCCTTGAAGTAGGCCAGCAACTCCACTTCCTTCTTAACAAACACCTCTTCTGTATCAGCTGCCATCATTTCATCATGTAATGTTTCATAATGCTCCACTTCTTCTTGGATCCAATCTGTAGCTTTGCATGAGTAATCTTCCAGCATTTTTTGATACTGTGCCTCATACATAGCTCTTTTGTTGTTTCCTTGGGTAAGATAAGTGTAGAGCTGTTCTTTACTTGTCTGTGGAGGATGAGGTTCACTAGAAGATTGTACCTCCTTTTGAGCTGCCACATGTTCCTCTTTTGTTACTTCAGTCTATTCCAATTCCACTTTCCTGGGATCCAACTTTCTCTTTTTGACTGGAATCACTTCTTCAGAGATTATTTTCCTCTTCATCCCAGCTCCCCTCATACTAGTGTGTCCCACTGTTTCTTTAGGATGCATCCTTTTGGGAGGGCTTTTTACTCCTGCCATTAGATCCTGAAGTACTGTGCTTCTGGAGCCAGTTTCAATTGTTCTTCCATTCCCAAAACATGATAGATGATTCTGGTTAAGAATTGACCTCCATTTATAAACTTCTTCTGTTCCCAATGTTTTGCTGCTTCTTTCAGCTGTTCATGGATGTATGGAGAGACATCCATTACTCCAAACGGTTTGGTTCTATCTTTGTTGTTAAACATCAATAATGTCACTGACTTATGCGGCATGGTGTATCTTGGTAGCTTTGGAAAACAGAAGAATTGTAAGAACATCCTTACAGCATATTCTTCTTTCTCCCTTCCTTTAAAATCAGTGAACTTTGTAAATCCTGTGTAGGTTCCCTTATTCTTTTTGACAAAGCTTGGGTCTAGTTTGGTTCCCATTGGAAAGAACTGTAAAGCAGCTCTGATATGTTCTGCTTTGATAGTAACCCGTACCTCCTGATTGTCTTTGTTCTTTACTTTGCATCTGAAGTAAGCATCATTACCTTTCCCAACTTCTTCCAAACTACCCATCACCTGTGCTACTCTTTCAAAGTCAATAAAGAAGATAGGTTCTTCCAAAAGTTTGTGCAATCCCACAACTTTCCATCTCTTTATGTTGACAGTAGTTCTCTGAAACCTGTAAAATTCCTGGCACAGCATAGTGTACTTATATCCCCCAATTCCCACTGTAAAAATATGTTGTCCTATCACTCCCAAAATTTCTTTAAGTTCTTTTACTACTTTTTCAGCTTCTGGGATTTCTGGGTCTTCGTCTGACTCTAAGTCCACCTGTTCCTCAGCTGCATCACTATCCAAGAACTAGTGTCCTCTGGACAAAGTTACCGAATCTGCTATGAAGTCATGGATTTGTAATTCTTTCGTATTCACCATCCTGTATTTGTAACATACAAAAGAAGAGAAAACACTCCACCCATATAAGTCACAAAAATCCTGAAAAATTAATGTTTTCTTTTGGAATATTCTTGTCATGAAAATAAAGAAAGAAAGTCTTCCAAATAAATTTTGCTTCTTCAAAAGACTCAATTAAAGTGATCATTACAGGTGTAGCAAGATGTCTAATGTGCTTCCTTTAATTGTCACTTCCTTGCTCCTTTTCAAAAAGAGAATAATTCTTGAAGAAAGAAATGATGGAAACAATGATTAACGAAAAGAAAAACTTCAAAAAAATAGAAATCAAAAGATGATTATAGAAAATTGAAACAAAATGATACAAATTTTTCCATAATAATTTACTTTCCTCCTCCCTATATCTTGCTTTGTGCTTTATAACTTTAAAAAGAAAATAAAATACACACTGTGTCCAGTTTTTCTTAACCCATTTGTTCTCTCTTTTTTTTTTTTTTTTCTGCTTTGTCCTCCTTTTCTTCCCCTCCTAATTCTCTTTTAAGGGGAAAAGGTTTAAAAGAAAAATACTTTTGTCATCCTTCTCTCTTTTTTTTTTTTTTTTTTTAATATTTTGTTCTAAAATTCTGAAGATAGGTCAAATGTGGATGATCTTTCTGCCATTGACATAATTTTGATTTTTTTACCCAATAATGTTTAACTGCAATTGTCCTTATGTCATCCAAACATCCATGCTTCCCATACCAACATTTTGTAGCATTTTTTGGTCTCCATACCCATTTTGCTCTAACTTCCTGTTTTAATGAGTAATATCGGTGTATGCCTTCTTTCCATGTCCCTCTTGTTCTGATTTGTTGATGTTTCAAATTAGGCAATAAGTGTCTTCCTCGTTTTGTCTCACCATTCTTCTCTACTCCTGAATTCTCTTGCTGGTTTTGATTGTGAGAAGCTTGATCATTTTGTAGTGGCAATATGTCCCTGTCCTTCATTGAGAAAGTAAATCCTTCCATATCTGGGTCATGAACATCTAGATGAACTTCCTGTTTTTCATTACTCAGAAAAAACATTAAAAATTTTTTGTCATTTATTGTCAAATTAAGCTTCATTTTTTCAAAGTTCAAAATAATTTTACCGTGTTTGAGCCAGGGTTGTCCCAAAATCAATTTTTCAGTCATCAAATGATCTGGCCACTCTTCACAATCTATCTTCATATATTCATTATTAAATTTAACTTTAATAACAAGTGAAGACAAACTCTGAATCATTTTTCCTTCTAATGTTTTAATCAACATTCTGCTTTTATTCCTCTTTATGCTAAATTTATTTACCAAGGCTGAACTGATCAAGTTCACTTGAGCTCCTGAATCTACTAAAACCCTTATGTTTTCATTTTGATGATCCATTTCTATCACAGGCAAATGTTCTCTTTGTTTTAGAGTGCTTTCACATAAACACACCTCCTCAAGTTCTTTCATTTTTCTTATTCTCTCCTTTGCTTCTTGTTGAGCCTCCTTTCTGATGTTTTCTTCTTCTTTTTTCCTATTTTGAGCCTTTTGCAGTCTTCTCCATTCATCAGTAGTTAATGGACACTCATACCTCTACATTCACTTATAAAATTTGGCATGATTTCTCCATCAATGTTAGCTAATTGAATGGCTCCACTCTTGCTTATCTTATGTATGATGTATGGCCCATGACCTTTCTTCTGAAATTTCTTCTGATGCTCCTTGACTGTTTATGCCAGAACCAAGTCTCCTTCTTGGAGATCTTTTTCTTTTATATGCACATCATGGTAGGCTTTTTGTCTTCTCTTGTCTGTATATATACTCATTACTGCTTGAAGTCGAGAAGCTCCCAGTTTTTCTAAATCTATGACCCTCTCAGATAGTTCATGTCCTGTCCAATTGTATTGACTACCCACTTTTAATGTTGGAATAAGAAATTCCATGGGTAAAACTGCATTTTGTCCATATACCAAATTGAATGGAGTAGTCCCTAAAGCAGTTTTGTATGCCACTCTATAAGCCTAGAGAACATGATTAAGTTGAGAATCCCAATCATTTCTGTTTGTGTTGACTAATTTGGACAATACAGTGCAAAGTACTTTATTAGTACTTTCTGCTAACCCATTAGCTTGTGGATGATATGGGGCTGACTTACTATGATGAATCATGAAATATTTGGTCATGTTTTCTATGATCTGGTTCAAAAAATGAGTTCCCCTATCACTTACTAATTCAATTGGAAGTCCAAATCTAGTAACAATATTTTCATACAAAAATTTAGCAGTTGTATGAGCATCATTTCTTTTAGTGGCTTTGGCCTCAGCCCATTTTGTCAAATAATCAGTAGCCACTAATATGTATTCTGCATGAGATTGTCTAGCTGGAGGATGTATAGGTCCAATAAAGTCCAATCCCCATTTGCTAAAAGCTCTGGCTGAAATTAATGGGATTAATGGCATGTTATCTCTTTTATTTGGTTGACTCACTCTTTGACAGATGTCACATCTTTTTACATAAGTTCTTGCATCCAGAAATAGAGTTGGCCACCAAAAGCCAGAATACAAAATGAGTTTGGCTGTTCTATCACTAGAAAAGTGTCCTCCTTCCACTCCACAGTGTGCCATTTCCAACATCTCCAAATACTTCTCTTCAGGAACACATATTCTTAAATAACCATCCATTCCTTTTTTGTATAATTGTTCTCCTATGAGTTGATATTCTTCAGAGATTTCTTGTAAATTTCTTGAATCTGTACCAGCTATAAGTTGCTTCCCTTTCTCCTTTTTCTTTAATTCTTCAATAATGTTCTCACTCCATTCAGGGTTTTTTTTAAACCAATATAGAGTTATTAAATCTGAATTCTACAAATCTTGACATTCTTGACATTTAGCAACATATCTTTCCACATCTTGAATTTTATTTGGCCAGTGTACTCCCATCCTAGCAAGATTGCTTAAAGTGACTATTTTGGAAGCATGAGTACATGGGTTCCAGCAATGAGCTCTTCTTACATATTCATGTTGCTCCTCTTCTGGGGTACAGTATTCCAGTATACCTGACTGATTGAGGTGATACAAATGCCCAGCTAGCAACATAAAATTCCTGCTTTGTAACACCAAATGTGTGTTATTTGCTAATGACTTACAAGGTCCCATGGTTAACAAAGGAACTAATGATATGGACCATTCAGGAACACTTTCTACTTTGAACAGGTATGTATCTGGCAGGTCATCGTCTAAGGGTGAACTAGGTTCTTTGGACTGAATTCTAGACAAATGATCTGCTCTTAAGTGTGTTTTGCCTTGTCTAACCACCACCTCAAATTCAAATTCCATTAGTAAAAGAAACCATCTAACTATTCTTCCTGTATGGCATGGTTTATTTACTAAATAAAGTAGAGCTTGGTGATCCACAAAGAATTTAAACTTGTTAGCCAATAGGTAATGTCTGTATTTTTTAACAGCAAATATCATTCCCAACCCTTCTCTCTCAGTGGTTGTATAGTTCTTTTCTGCAATGTTCAATTGTCTACTAGCATATGCTACTGGGAAATCTATTTTACTCCCTTCTATAGGTTGTGCCAACACACATCCCAAAGCATAATTTGAAGCATCTACATGCACATGAAATATTTTATCCCACTGAGGTGTTTTTAGAATTGGGGCTGTCACCAAACAAGTTTTCAATGTTTCAAAGGCTTGGTCACATTCTTTATTCCACTCAAACTTTGTGATGAGGGGCGGCATATAAGGGTTTAGCTATATCTACAAATTTGTGAACAAATTTCCTATAGTACCCACAATGTCCCATAAAAGTTTGGAGTTCCTTCACATTTGTAGGTCTTGGAAGCTCTATTATAGCTTTTATCTTCTTCTCATCAGTAGAAATTCCATTTTTTGAAACTATGTGACCCAACATTCTTCCTTGTCTTACAAAGAATACACACTTTTCAGGATTTAAGCATACTCTGTATGTCCTGCATTTTCTGAATATTCTTTCTAAATCTTGTATATGATCCTGTCTTTTTAAAGAGAAAGTGCACAGATCATCTACATAGATTTCCATCACATTTCTCAGGAATTCTTTGAAGATATGACACATCAATCTTTGAAAAGTTGCTGGGGCATTGGTCAATCCAAAGGGCATAACCCTAAAAGCATAAATCCCCCATTCTGTAGAAAAGGCAGTCTTATGTTGGTCCTCCAAGGCTATAGGTACTTGATTGTATCCTGAGAAACCATCTAGAAAGCTATAAACTTCTTTTCCTGCAACTCTCTCAAGAAGATGATCTGTTATTGGCAATGGATAATTATCCCTTATAGTTGCTGCATTCACTTTTTTCAAGTTAATGCATACCCTAAGTTTTCCATTCTTTTTTGGTACCACAACTATAGGTGATATCCATTCAGTATACTCAATTTCATAAATGAAGTTAGCAGCCAACAACTTGTCAATTTCTTCCTTTATCTTGGCAGAGTATTTATCATTGAATGTATAATGTCTCTGTTTACTAGGTTTTGCATCTGGAGTCATAGGAATTTTGTGCTCACAGATTTTTGGATCAATTCCTTTTAAATCTTTATAACTGTAAGCAAATACATCCCTATAATTCTTTGCTAGGTTCTTTAGTGCTTCTTCTTCCTCTATGGTCATATCATCAACTATTACAATATGTCTTTCCTCTCCTTCTTCTTGAGTAATCATGATCTTTTTAGTTTGTTCTTCATTATCATAAGCTTCTCCTTTCTTTTTTTCTCTCTTTGGTTTCATTTTTAGAAGTAGTCTGTCTTCTACTTCATAGGTTTTAAAATTTTCTGGTACATCAAAGTATTGATCCTTGTTTATTTCCTTCTCTTTCTTCTCAATTTCTTGTTCCTTTTCCATTTCTATGTGTTTATGTTCCTTGTATTTGCCTGAGATTTTATCTTTGATTGCATCTTTAGCTTTTACTATCTCTAAATATTTTGTTTTTCCTTTTTTTAATACCATTTCTGAATCTTGATCCTCCTCTGTTTTTGATACACTTATCATGTTTATACTAATGTGAAAAATATCAAACCCTTCTTCATTTTGAAATTCCACTCCTACATACTCCTCACTGGCTATGTCCATGGTAGCCAAAATTTGGTTCCACCCGTAGGGCTCAAACTCTTCATCCTTAAATTGTTGTGGCACATAACTTTCATCTTGCACTTTTCTTCCTTCCACACAATCTTCTCTTTTCAGTCTCCTTTTTCTATTGGTGAGGTTTCTTATTATGTTACACTTCCATATTGCTGATTCACTCTCTTCCTGATCCTCCAATTCTGATTCCTCACTTTCTTCTTGATTTTGATGTATTTTGTACCATTCTTGAGGAGATATATCACTGTAGTGCCCATTTCTTAAGTTCACTCTTGTTATTCTTCCTTTGCTTTGGAGATATAAACAATCATTACCCCAATCCTGCACAATTTGCATTTGTCTCATGAAAGGCCTTCCTAGGATGATTTCATATGAAGTGGATTGTGGAAATTCTACTATGGCAAAAGTATGTTCTATTTCTGTTCCACATATGTCCACAATTACTTTTTCCCAAATACCTAGGGGTTTTTCTATATGCCAATCTGCAAGTTGCAATCTCATCTTAGTGGGTAATAATTCATTACTTCCCCATTTCTCCCAAGTTTGTTTAGTCATTATTGCCACTCCTGATCCACTATCCAAAATGGCTTTAGCAAAGTTTTTTCCATATTGTATTTTTAGGGTTGAATTTCCTTCTTCCCCTTCACAATACCCTCCTATTTTATCAATAGGAATATACCATAATTCCTCTAATTCTTGTAATGGTGAATGAAGGTTTCCAGATATTGTTTCCCCTTTGTTCATTTTGTTTTGTAAGTGAGGATTTTGTTTCAACAGTTCTTCCCATGTTGTGTGACATGTAATGCTACATTGTTCATCTATAATCATTTGGAATGTTATTTGTGGATTTTCTTTTTTGTTAGCATTTTCCCTTGTTTTCATTTTCTCAAGTTGTTCAACTGTTCTCTGCGAGCTACTTCCTTCCCCCATTCCGAGTTGTACTTCCTGAATGATTTGTTTGCATTATTGCATCCTTTCATGCTCTAACTCTGGTATGGGATAGGCCACTGCATGATCTGTAGGACTTGGTCCTTCTTGAATCCTTCCCTTATATGCTTTGATTAGGGTGTCTAGACTCTGAGAACTTCCTATTTCAGACTGATTTTGTGTCTTTTGAGGAGAATTACTTTTTGACTGATCCTGATTGTCTTCTTCCAAGTTTTTGCCCATTCTTCTCTTCTTTTCCCATTTCCCTTTTTGTCTATTTCTCTTCACCTTTGAGGCAGAACCTTCATTTTGTTCCTTAATTGTTCCTTGTTGCTTTGCTTGAGCCCTTGTTATCATATTTATTCCCACTTGGTCATTTTCACTCAATTCTTCTTGTCCATAATTTTAACTGTTTTTAAAGGTATGTTATTAGGTGTGTTCTGTTGTTTTTGGGGATTCTTTAGGCAATCTTTTATCAAATGTTCTCTGCCACAATCCTTACAGTAGGCTCCCTCTATTCTCAATGTAGGAGGTTGCGGACAGTCTCTAATGAAATGCTCTCCCCCACACCTATAACAAGTTATCTTTGGTCCCCCCTTGAATTGAGGTTTTTGGTTGGACATGTAATTGTTGGTAATATACATGAATGTTGCTGTGTCCATTTCAATTTTCCCATTTCCCAAGTCTAGGGCTTTTAACTCAGGTTCTCTTATTTCATATTCTTCCCAATCTTCTTGATATCCCTCACTCCATTGATATTCTTCCTTATATGGTGATCTTAGTCTTGAATTCCCCTCCTCTATTGGTGTATACTTGATTGGTACCACATTAGTTGGTATAGGAGGTTGTTGTCCAAGCACAGGTCTTGGTTGTTCAGTATAGCCTGATTCCCTTTGAGCCATATAATCTCTTTCCTTGATGGGTTGAATGTTGTTGTTCATTACCGGTATAGTTTTCATTTGGCCTAGGTAAATTTGTCTGCTCCATGTTATGTTCCCAAGGTCCTTTGTCAGTACATTGCCCTAGATCATTTGAATTTTCTAGGTCTTGAGAGAATATGTACACACATCCTTGCCTATCTTCATATCTCCCATCTTTGAATTGAGCTACAGGAGTTATATTCAGGGGAACTTCTAAATTTCTCAATCTAATGAGAAATTTATGCATTCCATCCTGATAACGTACTTGAGGATATTTCTAAAATCCCCAGTTTCCATAGGCTCATTTGTTTCATTTATGTTTTCCATGTTGTTTTCTTGCCCTTTGCCTTTTACTGTTTCTGTCTCCTTCCTTGTTAGGTCTTGTTTAGAAAGTTTGTTTCCAGATCTAAGTATCATTCAATTAATTTTCTCAATCTCAAACTCAACAGAGTGTTTGTCACAATTTCCTAACTAAGATATTACTTTTTCCACAATTTTCTAACTATATTTGTGTTTTTTTTCACGATTTTCTGACTATTTTTGTATTTTTCACGATTTTGTGATCAGAATCATGTTTCCCAAAATTTTGTGATTATTTCTGTGTTTTTTCATGATTATGTAGTCAAAATCGTGTTTTTCACGATTTTGGGTGAAAATCGTGTTTTTCCAAAATTTTGTGATTATTTCTGTGTTTTTTCACGATTTTGTAGTCAAAATCGTGTTTTTCGCGATTCTGGGTGAAAATCGTGTTTTTCAAAAATTTTATGATTATTTCTGTGTTTTTTCACGATTTTGTAGTCGAAATCGTGTTTTTCACGATTCTGAGTGAAAATCGTGTTTTTCCAAAATTTTGTGATTATTTTTGTGTTTTTTCACGATTTTGTAGTCAAAATCATGTTTTTCACGATTTTGAGTGAAAATCGTGTTTTCCACGATTCTGGGTGGAAATCGTGTTTCTCACGATTTTGTGTTAAAAATCGTGTTTCTCACGATTTTGAGTGAAAATCGTGTTTTTCTCGATTTTGAGTGAAAATCGTGTTTTCCACGATTTTGGGTTAAAAATCGTGTTTTTCACGATTTTGAGTGAAAATCGTGTTTCCCACGATTTTGTGTTAAAAATCGTGTTTTTCACGATTTTGGGTAAAAATCGTGTTTTTCACGATTTTGGGTGAAAATCGTGTTTTCCACGATTTTGGGTTAAAAATCGTGTTTTTCACGATTTTGAGTGAAAATCGTGTTTCCCACGATTTTGTGTGAAAATCGTGTTTTTCACGATTTTGAGTGAAAATCGTGTTTTTCTCGATTTTGTGTGAAAATCGTGTTTTCCACGATTTTGGGTTAAAAATCGTGTTTTTCACGATTTTGAGTGAAAATCGTGTTTCCCACGATTTTGTGTTAAAAATCGTGTTTTTCACGATTTTTGGTAAAAATCGTGTTTTTCACGATTTTGGGTGAAAATCGTGTTTTCCACGATTTTGGGTTAAAAATCGTGTTTTTCACGATTTTGAGTGAAAATCGTGTTTCCCACGATTTTGTGTTAAAAATCGTGTTTTTCACGATTTTGGGTAAAAATCGTGTTTTTCACGATTTTGGGTGAAAATCGTGTTTTTCATGATTTTGTGATCAAAATCGTGTTTTTCACGATTTTGGGTGAAAATCGTGTTTTTCACGATTTTGAGTGAAAATCGTGTTTTTCACGATTTTGTGATCAAAATCGTGTTTTTCACGATTTTGTGATCAAAATCGTGTTTTTCACGATTTTGTGTGAAAATCGTGTTTTTCACGATTTTGAGTGAAAATCGTGTTTTTCACGATTTTGTGATCAAAATCGTGTTTTTCAGGATTTTGTGTGAAAATCGTGTTTTTCACGATTTTGAGTGAAAATCGTGTTTTTCACGATTTTGTTCTCAGACAATCGTGATTGTTCACAGATTGTTAATAACACGATTTTCTTATGAAAATCTCGTTCTGGGAATCGCGATGTTGTCCTAATCGTTCAAAATCGCGATTTTGTGTGTGATTTACAGAATCGCGATTCTGAATGATTTTTTGAATTTTACAAGTTTTGATTTTTCAAAATTTTCTTTCTACACGAGAATCGCCTTACTGAAATTTTGACATGCAATGAAACATTTATATGCAAAATTAAGGTTTTCCTAATGAAAAAACTCAAAATACAGAGAATCGCGATTCCGTGATTTTTAGTTATTTCTCATTTCTTGGTGCTATGTGATCACTTAATGCAAAAATGTGTATTCCAAATTAATGATAAAGTCTTTACCTTGCTTGCTTGGTAGAGAAATCCTCAAAAATCCACTGGTTGCTGAAAGTCGCGATTTTGCTCTCTCTCTCTCACTCACTCTCACTCAAATGAATTTTTCTTTGAATTTCAGGTTTTTATAGTGTCCAGAAAATCGCGATTTTGTATGATTTCCACTATTCCTCACTCTTTCACTTGTTCAACTTCACTTACTCAATCTTAATGACCTCCTCTACACTTTCTTATCTCAAAGTACCCAAGTATGCTAGAAATTTCCAAAAATTTCCCTTTACAGGAAATCGCGATTTTGTGTAGAGAATCGTGTTTTTGAATACCTTTGATTTTATGCCAATTTGAGTAGTCTCTTCTTCTTAATTCCCTTCAATACCCTTTAACAATTTCAATTCAACCATCACTTGAAATGTTGCTCCAGAATCAACACTTTTTTCAGAAAATCGCGATTCTGTGCAGAGAATCGTGTTTTTTTTAATTTTCTGGTTTTTTGACCATTTTTTGTTTCCTTTTCCACTTTTTCACAATCACTCTTGTCCACAACACCTCACTTCAACTTCCTAACAAGAAAAGAAATTTGTTTGATTGTTTTTGATGAATTTTATGAATTTGTTTGGTATTTTTGCCCTAAAAATAAAGGAGAACACTTTACTTAGGGTTTCTGGTTTTGGTGATCCACTGATCCCATGTTTCTTGATTGGTTATGAGTTTCTATGTCCTTAGCTATCACTAAAGTGCAAAAGAAATCTCTCAAATGAAAATGTGTTATGGAAGGCAAACAATTTTTGCAAAGATAAACTCAATCACATCTTTCTTTTCAAAATGCAGGACAACTCAAGATTGATGCTTAGATTTGGTCAACAACTGAATCCTTTATACTTACATCTGGCTACTTTAACTGTCCTTTCCTTAGTATCACCATGTTATCTTCCCAAGATCACCCATGGTGCTTAGTACTTGGGCAAAAAGAAATCTAGAAATGCAAGAATAGACTCAAGTTACCTCATCTTCAGCTTTCTTGGCTCAAATCTTCCATACACCTGCACTTTTACTTCAACAATATGATGAGCAACTATCAATTTACAAAGATTTCAGCACTTCCAATTCTACAAGATATCAATTGCTTTCTTTTTTCCCCAAAGACAAACAATGACATCTACCTATTCATGTGCACATTTCTTGATTGATGAGTTTTACCTTTTTCTTGTGTTGGTTACCATCATTAACAGAAGATCCAGCAAAGGTCCAACTTCAATGAAGTTCTTGGAATTTTCCCCGGCAACGGCGCCAAAAAATGTTTGTTATTGACTTTGGAGTTGGCCTCTCCAATCATGAAGTACAAAAGAATCAACAAATCATCTTTATTTTGTCAATCCTGGGAATATCCATAAGACCACAGCCCCTTCTAGATGATAGATTCATAGAAATAAGAGATTGATGGCTGGATTTCTGAGAAAATGAAAATGAAGAGGAAATATCTAGGGTTTACCTTATCTAGAGCAAATCTTCATCATTTTCTATGATCTTTGTGTCTAATTCATGTTATTTTCTCATCAGAATACAAATATGAAATCAGAATTGGAAAATATCACCTGTATCACAGAGATGAGACAATCGCGATTCTGTACCAGTAGACGATTTTCACATTTCTGCAGCATTCTTCAATCCTTCTTCACTCAATACATCAGTAATCATCTCTCTTCATACATCTTACTCAGCATTACACAAATGAAACTCACAAATCTCCATGATAAAGCAAGAAACAAGCTCTCACATCAAAGGAAACACTCACAATAGGAGAAAACACGATTTCAGCAGAAACTCTCTCTTCTCTATTGATAGCATGTACAGATGACTAACCAACCTCTCCAAAATAGAGAAAATTGACTTATATACATTTTCAAGTGTCCTCTTTCACACTTGAATTTTGGTCCTTTCCTCTATTAATCTAAAAATATGCTATCTAAGAGTTTCCAAAAATTCTAGAAAAAATACATAAGATTCTATCCTACATAAAGAAGACTCTTCCTTATTTTTACAACAATTGCATAAATATTTCTACAAATTTCTATCATTCTACAATATTTTTCCTTCAAAAAAGGTTTCCAAAAATGCATCTTCCAACACATGCACACACATGCACACACACGTGCACACACGGCAAGACAAAGAGTGAGAAGCAATGGAGTTCTTAGATTACTTTCAAAAAGCTCTTACAAGTTCATTTCAATTACAATCCAACCTCAAAAATGAGCTCTCTAGCTCTTCTTATAGTTTTTGACTAGGTTTTGGCCCTGTCCAGACATAGTGTCTGGCCTAGTTAAAAATTAGGTTCCAGGGCCAATTTGAGGGCTTAAACGGAGTCTAAAAAATACGAAAATTGATATGTAGGTACTTCCAAGGCTCCTCAAGCTCAAGGACTCCTTGGCTTGCACAAAATGGAGCTACAAAAATATGAAATGGTATTTACAATGATTGTTAGTGATAAGAATCACTGTTATAAAGATGTTGGTTTGGAAAAATTTGAAGGGCCTATCTGCCAGATTTGCGTCGACTGCTTTGTCTACTTACTCCTTCACCTCGCTCTGACTCTCTCCGCTGGCTTCCTTGTCTAGTCACTCCTTGGGTGCCCATACTGCTCTCAACACCCCCCCCCCTCTCTCGCGTCTGTCGTCCCTGACAGACTCTTGTTGTTGGGAGTGTTGGATGTAATATTCCACAACCTGAGTGGCAAGCTGATGTTCTTGTATGCGTAGTCCTCTGGCCAAATCTGTCATCATACGATCCCAATCAATTGGTCCTGGAATGTCCGGATGTGGCAGACGTAACTGATCTGCATGGATCGCTTGTTCTACTGCGAATAGGTGTAGCAAATGTGTGGGTCTGGGAATGAAAATTTCCGAATGATATTCCCAAAATCCCGTAGAGAACATTTCCTCAAATGTCTGCTTGAAGCATGCGGGTAAGTACTTTATTCGTGCATGCCAGGCAAAGATTATAGTGACCGAGGGAGTCTGGCTCATGTCGTAGACTAAATCCTTGTTACCTTGAGAGAATCCAGGGGCAGAGATGTATGGAGCTTGTACATTCCGAAAGGTTTTGAAGACAATGGTCATGAGCTCGAATATCTTCATACACATTTTCGCTACTATGTCGGGTACATTATTTAGACGTGTAGACCAGTGCTGAATTGTTGATATCATGTAAGCTACGGTTGGGGTCCCCCGAGGTGGAGCAAAATATGGATAGTTAACCCAAGCCGAGCATTCTTTATTGTTGCGTACCTTGATTGCAAATGCTTGCCAGGATCTGCGACGTACCACTGGGCAATAGCATGGATTATACTTGATATATAGTGGCATGGTTTCCCAGGTGCTCATCATCTCTGGGTAATCGGTTAGTAGACGTGCACGCCAATTAGGTTGGAAGATCGAGCCAGCACGTGCATCTGTCGGTAAATCCCCTAGCTCAAATTGAGTGGCGAATGTGGGCTCCTTCCCTGTATGTCTCTTGACTTCTGCATTATAATCATGTAGTAAGACAAAATAAGGCATGTATTGCGACTCTGATGTTGTGATTAACCGTTGATGGGATAGGTTTTGAAAGTAGGAAGACCGAAGGACAGTTTCTTCCAGATTTGTGAGAGATTGCATTTGCACGGCCACACGATCATCATGTGTCTTACCCACTTTCTCGACCCTTTTGACCCAATCTGGAACTTGAATTTCTAAAGTGTCTTGTCCTTCCTCTGTAGTTCGACCACCGGGTGTCGGCATCGGCTCATATGGCTCTTCATAGCTGTCATCGACGGGGATTGCCACTACTGTTTCAGGTTCTGGTTCTTCAATGGGCGAGGGTGGCCTTTCATATGGTAAGAGGCGTGCTTGGAGTTCTGCCACCTGTTTCCGGAGGGTCTCTACTTCTTCTGTAGAGTGTTGCAAGATTATCGGCTCCTGTTGAGCTGTGGGGGCATTGGCTATCTGTTTCTTTAGGTCTGCACATTCAGTCTCTAACTTTTCATATGACTCCAAGAAATTTGCATGCTCCTCAAGTAAGATGCGAATGTCTTCTGATGGGACTGCTCTATATCTGGTAGGGCTAATGGTTGCTCCTACAGTTCCTTCCATAGCTGCTTCAAAGTTGTCTTGGTTTTGTTGTTGAAGTCTCTTGTTCTCTTCTAGTGCTGCTGCCATATGCTTCCTTAATAGCCCAATGTTGCATCTGAGTGTAGCATTAGATATCATTTGCGCTTGGAGCACTGTTTCTAGTTCCTTGACTGCTTGATCATCTACTGTGGATGTCTTTGATTCCAATTCGGAGTGAGCCTGCTGTAAGGTGGTATGCTCGGTTAGGAGCGTTTGGTAATCAGCTTCAAGAGTGGTGACTCTAGCTTGCAGACGTTGAGATTCTGCCTGGAGGGCAGCAGTACGTTCTTCCAACTGATGGTATTCTTGTTGTAGTTGATGTGCACACTGAAGTAATGTGTTGAACGTGCTATTTACATTATGAGATGCAAGGGGAAAAGTTTGAAATGCAGGGGAGGTGGGATTGGGTAGGGGGGTAGTGAATGCTGTGTGTGCCAATGATGTGAGTGGTGAGGTGGGGGTAAGGGAGGGGGAGATGGTGGAATCGTGGGGAGAGGTGCTGTGGTTGGTGAAATGTCCATTGGGTCAGACAAGGTGGTGTGTACAGGGGCTACCATGTAGGTGGGTATGGTAGGTGAAGTGAGTGTGGTGTTCGTGTAAATTAATGTCGTTGCGAACAGCGGGGAAATGTGCCTCTGAAACATTGGAGAGCGGATGAACTGCTCCAGAAAGGACGGGTATTGGGGTGGTGAGGTCAGGTTGAAAGAGGTGTAGGGGCCAAATGGGAAGTGAGAGTCATGGAATGGAGGTACCCGTAGTGGGGAATAGGCTGGAAAACACAGGGTGCCTTCGGTGGGTGCCGGGTTTCCAACTACACTTGGAATTATGGGATGGCCAGTTATGGGTTCGGAGGATAGAAGGGATGAACTGTACAAGGGATTGGTGACGAAGGAGAAGAGGGTGTCTTGTGAGGTGGGTTCTCGAAATGAGAATGATTTGAATGAGGGTGGGTTATAAGTGAAGGTAGAGGTGATGACTGTCGTTTCTTCCATGGTGGGAGGTGGTGGTGGGGGTGGAGAAGGTGGTGATGGAGGATGCTGGGGTGAGATGGGTGATGTCTGAACGAAGGTTTCGGCAGAGAGGTCAGTGGTGGTTGTGGGGGTAGCTGTTCTTTCAATGGGTACTTCTTGTTCTGTGACGGGTATCCTGATAGTCTTACCTGCTCGTGGTAATGTGTCAACTCTGCGTTTGTCATACCTCACGGACTGGCGGACTGCAGTGTGGATAGCCTCCGGAACTCCTAAAGATTCTGACACTAATTTGAGGGTGTCAATGAAATGTTGGTCCACCCCCTCATCTGATAGCATTTCTTGCATCAAAGCTTGACCTGATACAAGAGAGAGTTGATGCCTTTCTTGTACTGCTTTGATTGTGTCGTATAACCTTTGTAGTTGAGCTGTATATGCTGGTGCACCTACAAGTTCTGGCACTTCTTCTTGCTCATCTTGATGCTCTTGATCATAATCCTCCTCATCTTCCTCCTGTTCTTCATCTCCGTCATCCTCTTCATCCACTTCAACTGGGGTGACAGGTGCTTGGGAGGTTGTGGCCTGCGTTTGCACGTTTTCCGCTTGTTGTGCCTCTTCTGCCTCCAACTCTACATCTTGTAATAATTGTTCGAAATCTTCATTAGTGAGTTCTTCCAAAGGTGCACCACTGGGAAATTCAAGATCGGTTGGGATAGGAGGGAATATCAAGGTGGAACCATCGGTGCTGCGTCTTGGAAGTCGGAGTGTGAATGGTCGAACTCTTCGGGGTGGAGGGGTAACGCCTGGTGTTAGGGTGGCTCCACGTGGTTGAGCACATGGGACTTGGACAGTGCCTCTCATCTTCTTAGAAGGGGGTCCAGTGGATGTCCTGCCTCTAAACTGCTCTACACGATTCCACATTAGGGCCCATTGAATAGGAATGTCATAAGCCAAACACCTATAAATGATTCTCGTCAGAGCACAACAACCATATAAAACCTGTTTCCGCGGCCATCGTTTGTGAGCTAGGTGTATCTGATCAATTATCCAGTGGGGTAAGTTGATGGTGAGGCTCTGTGTCTCTGCCAGATACAAACTAAACCAAATCTTTTTGGGTGGCATGGTGAATCTATCTTGTGCCGGGAAAGCAAAGTGTTGCATGCACATGCGAAGGTGTATTGCAATATTAGGCGTCATGGACACCATGTCCTTGAGTTTGGTGAGACTTCGATTCTTCATGTAATCCGGTACTAGGGTTTCCTTTTCTGTAGGAATATGCATTCCGCGCATATCTAGAGCCTCTCTCACCAAGTTGTTTGATAGCCTGAACCTCTTAAGCTCGTTCCCCTTTGTCAGAGATGGAATCACAAATGAGCTTGCACCTTTTGGGTTCTGGTTTGGAGTCAAGGTGTTGATGAGATAGTAGCATCGCATGAAGTCAGGCTTTGGGAGCCGTGCGCTGAAATATGCATCCAATCCTGCCTTTGCCCATATTGAACGTAGACCTTCTGCATTTTGTAATTTCTCGAATTCTCTTGTAAAGAAATGGTATCTGCCTTGCTTCCCATTGAAGTCCAACTCTGATTCCCATAAGTACGTTCCCTCACCCAAGGGTCCTACCACTTCAGTAAACCAGCGGGAAGTCTTTCCTACGGGCATGGTGTGGCCACGCGGAGGGTCCGCAATAGGTATGATTTTGATTGCCCGCAATTCTTCTGGTCTTTCATTTGTCTCAGGCAAAACGGGTAAACTATCTAAGTCCACCACTTGCGGGCTTGTTTCTGTGTGAGAGCTAGTTCCTGCTGCCTCAGCCATGTTGAAAACTTCGCAGCTGGTTCTGTGAGAATATATGAATAAATGTTAACATTGCAATGGACACAAAAATGACACGGTGTCCCCTGTTACAACATTAACCTAAAGTTCGGGAGAGGTCAGGGGTTAATAAGTGCTCGGTGCTAGTGTGTGTAGTTAGACATTGGGTAGACCTATGAGCTAAGCGGAATTATGTGATGTGAGAGTGAAGTAGTTAGTAGGTGCCCTGTTACAAGTCTTAGGCTGCCAAATGCAGTGGATGGGTTTTGCTCTTGGTTTCGTGGAGATTCGGGAGGGTTGCATGAGTAATTCTGCTGGGAGTTGTTGTGTCATTGGGACCCATTTACGAGTGAGTCTGTGCGTGCTTCTAGGTGGCAGTGTGTTCGAGTGTATCAGACAAGAGTGAGTGGCGGCTGCTTGAGCGAGTGAACCCTGTTGTGTATGATGGGAATTGTGTGGGGTCAGTTGAGCCCGCAAGCAAACCTTAGGCACCCAAATTTGTCTTGATTGTGGGTCAGCCTTCATCGATTTCTTGGGTACCCAAATGGATTTCACTTTGTCAACAGAGGTTTTAGGAGTCCTCTTATTAGCATCAAGTCGTTGATTACTAATAGGAAGTTGAGACCATTGTTGCGACTTAGTTACGATCGGCAACTCGTCTTTCCGCACCCACATTTGTTTCATCGGCTGAGTTGTTCTGCTTCGCGTGTTCTTTTGGTCCCTCGCCTGGAGAATCTTCAGTGATTGATCTGCCCTTAGTCGCTGCCTCCTTCTGGCATGTGGAAAAGAAGGGAGTTCCATTGCATCCCTGACTCCTTTTTTGCAACCATCATTCCTCTGCAACACATAGTTTTGGACAAGAACAGCATGGTCATCTTCATGTGTACTCTTGGAAGGACCAGGAGTGTGTGCCTTTCCTAGTTCCTTGAGTGCTCCATTATCTAACTCTACTGTAATTCGACTACAATTAACCCATACCTGAAGAAGTCCACTTCTTAGGTTTAAGTTAACAGCTTGGTCATAGATCCAGTCTTGACCCAAGACAAGGGGTTCAGTGAGGTCCTCATCTTGACACACTAGTACTTTAACTGTCATTGCCTCATCATGAATATAGAGGGGAAGTTCCACCTCGCGCATGCAAGGGGTTTCCACGCCTCCCAATCCTATGAGATATGCTTCCACAGGATTGACAGTTAATTGCAACTCTTGACAGTAAGACAATTTAACAGCACTAGTGGCTGCACCTGAGTCAATCAAGGCTCTTACAGTCCTTGCACTCTTTCCTTGTCCTATATCTAAGGTTATGAAAGGACGTCGATCAGTTATCCTATGTGAGCTAACACCTGAAACTTCACACATAGCCACGTCGTATCCTTGATCTGCATATGTATCTTGCCTAGGGTGCTCTCTACCTTGTCTTCTTAATTTCATTCTCCGTATGCGCTCTAGGGCTTCTGCTTGAGCTTCGTCTCGAATTCGTTTTTCCTCCTCTTTATGTTGCTTAGCAGTATTGAGTCGACTTAGCATTTCCTTCGTGAGGGGTTCCTGATACAACTTGACTCTGCATCCGCTAATATAGTTTGGGAGAACATCACCCTCTAAAGTGGCTAGTTGTACTGCTCCACTCGTGGAGATCCTATTGATGATCATAGGTCCGTAGCCTCTCTTTTCTAGCTTCCTTGCGTGTTGTTTCAATGTGTAGACTAAAACTAGATCTCCTACTTTCAAGCCCTTATCCTTCACATGGGCATCAAAGTATGCTTTCTGTCTCTTCTTAGCTGCATATATCCCTGCAGCTGCTCTCAGTCTTGTTTCTCCTAATCGTTCAAGGTCAAAAAGTCTAGAGGAGAGTTCATGACCCGTCCATTTATGCTCTTGTGCTACTTTCAGTGTTGGTATTAAGAAGTCTAATGGTAGCACTGCATTTTGGCCAAACACCATCTGAAAGGTGGTGGCTTGGAGTACCGTTTTGTAGGCGACTCGGTATGCCCAAACAACATGGTGTAGCTATTTGTCCCAATCAGAGCGTTTAGTGTTTACTAATTTTGTCAACACATTGCACAGAATCTTGTTGGTGCTCTCAGCCTGGCCATTTTCTTGAGGGTGATAGGGGGCATACTTCTTATGAACTACCAAGAATTCTTGGAGCAGATTTTCAATAACTTCATTCAAGAAGTGAGTGCCTCTATCACTGACTAGCTCTATAGGTAGCCCGTATCTAGTGAACACATTCTCAAATAAAAACTTAGCTGTTGTTTGAGCATCGTTCTTCGTTGTGGCTTTTATCTCTACCCACTTTGTTAGATAGTCTGTCGCAACAATGATATATTCTGCATGGGAACCCTTAGCTGGGGGATTAATAGGACCTACGAAGTCTATTCCCCACTTAGAGAATGCACGTCCACCCATCATAGGTTTCAGTGGCATCTCATCTTTACGTATAGGATACTGAGTTCTCTGACAGACATCGCATCGTTTCACATAGGTATGTGCATCCATGTGAAGGGTCGGCCACCAAAAGCCCGCAAATAGTATTGCCTTGATCACCCGATCTGGTCCAAAGTGTCCTCCTGCTACACCTTGGTGAGCAATTTCCAAGATCTTGAGATATTCACTTTCATGGACACATAGCCTCAGGTAACCATCTTTACCACGCTTGTATAGATTATCACCAATGAGTGAGTAATCCTGGGCTTCTTGTTCTAAACTCCTTTTCCTAGCAAGCGTCATGTCTTGAGGGAATGTTTTCGTCCTCAGGAAGGATACTAGTGGTTCACTCCAATCTGCCACAATGGACACTTGATAAAGAGTGGCATGTTCCACAGGTGGTTTAGTGCAGCAGATTGGGCATTCCTTGCACAACCTTTGGACATCAGCTTCCATAGTTGGCCAATGTACTCCGAGTCTCCTTAGCGTCTGTAAGGTTCGTTGCTTTGAGTAGTGTTGCTCTAATGCACCTACATGTGCTAAATGCAACCATTTATTGTACTCGTCCTCTTCCACACAAAAAGCCAAGATTCCTTGATCCGTGTGCTTGTACATGCTTCCTGCCATGATGTGGTACTTTTGGGCTTTCACAACCTCTCTATTTTGTGTGTTTACTACTGGATGGTTAGGCCCCTATGTCAATACTGGTACCAATGGCTTAGCCCACTGCAGTACAACTTCCAAATTAAACAAGTAAGCATCAGGAAGGTCATCTGACACTCCTTGTGGGGCTTCTCCAGATGTGAGCCTAGAGAGATGATCTGCTCTCAAATGAGTCCTACCTTTCCTTACCACAACCTCAAAATCATATTCCATTAGCAAGAGAAACCATCTTACTAATCTTCCTGTATTGCATGGCTTGTTTACGAGATATAACAATGCTTGGTGGTCAGTAAAAAATTTAAACTTGTTTGCAAGCAAATAGTGTCTAAATTTCTTAACTGCATATACCATGCCTAAGCCTTCTCTCTCCGTAGTGGTGTAATTTCGTTCAGCTGCATTCAATTATCTACTAGCGTAGGCAATTGGAAGATCGATATTACCTTCACCAGTAGGTTGTGTAAGCACACATCCAATGGCATAATTGGATGCATCCACATGAACATGGAATGGCTTGTTCCAATCTGGTGTGGTTAAGATTGGTGCTGAACATAATCGCCGTTTAAGCTCATTGAAGGAATTCTCACATTCCTCAGTCCACTCAAAGTTTGTCAGAAGTCCGTACATGGGCTTTGCAATGACAGCATACATGTGAATGAACCGGCGGTAGTAACCACAATGTCCCATGAAAGCTTGCACTTCCTTGACATTCCTTGGCCTAGGTAGCTCTGCTATGGCTCTCACTTTCTCTTCATCAGTAGATATGCCATTCTTTGATACTATGTGCCCTAGAATCTTGCCTTGCCTAACCATAAAAACGCACTTTTCTGGGTTCAGGCAGACTTGATATTCTCTACATTTTTCAAAGATTTGTCTGAGTTCAGGAATATGGGTTTGTCTAATGTTGGAATGAGCACAAAGATCATCAACATAGACTTCTAAATTCTTCCTCAGGAACTCCTTAAATACATGGCACATCAGCCTTTGGAAGGTAGCTGGTGCGTTGGTAAGCCCAAATGGCATTACACGAAAGGCAAATATACCCCATTCTGTGGCAAAAGCTGTCTTATGCTGATCTTCTAGAGCTATGGCTACTTGATTGTAGCCCGAAAATCCATCGAGGAAGCTGTACACTTCCTTGCCTGCTACTCTTTCTAAGAGATGCTCTGTGATAGGAAGCGGATAGTTATCTCGAATTGTGGCTGCATTAACCTTCTTCAAGTTAATGCATACACGCAGCTTGCCGTTCTTCTTGGGCACCACTACGATGGGGGATACCCACTTAGTGTGCTCAATTTCATAGATAAATCCAGCTTCGACCAGTCTATCTATCTCCTCTTTGATCTTAGCAGCATAATTATCGTTATATGTATAGGGCTTTTGCTTAGAGGGTTTGGCATCTGAAGTCATGGGGATGGTGTGTGAGCATATGTCAAGGTCAACACCTTTCAAATCCTTGTAACTCCAAGCGAATACATCTCTGTATTCTCTTAGCAAGGCTATTAACGCATGCTCTTCTTCCTCTGTTAGGTCATGGCCTATGTATGTGCATCTCTCCTCTCCTTCTTCTAGGGCCACTACTATTTTCTTGGTGGTTTCTTTGTTATCATAGGCCTCTCCTGATTGTGCCTCTCGTTTCGGCATTCTGATCATGACTCTCCTGTCATCTATCTCATACTTCTTAAAATTTTCTGGGACCTCAAACAAAGATTCTTCCTCTTCTGGTGAGACTTCTCTCTTCTTTCGTTTCTTCCCTTCTTCCTTCGGGGTCACATGTGTTGCTAATCTTACATCATTTGTAAGCTCTCCATGCCTCTAGGGTTGAAATTCTACTTCATGGAAGTATTCTTCATGTGATGCAAAAGGTGGGTCCATAATGATCGACTCTAGATCGGAGTCACTTGCATCCTCAAATGCATCAGGGTTAGGTTCGCATTCTTCTAACACTGCCTCTCCCATGATTGGCTCTATGGAGAAAACTGAAATGTCATAGCCATCCTCGTCACAGTGAGGTGTCCATTGTTCTTCATTGATGGCTACATCCATTGTTGCTAGGATTTCTGCCCAGCCATGGGGTTCAAATTCCTCATCAGGAAAGACTACAGGTGCATAGGCTGGGTCTTGAATTGATCTATGGTTTTCTTTTGCACCTACCTCTCTGGCTTTCTCTCTCTTCTCTTCTTCTACTGCTACCTTACACATCCATAAGTGGGTGTCTTCATGCATCCACGACGATCCGGATTCTATGGAATGCACAGACTCAGTCTCATCTTTGGCTCTATGGATGGGATTCCATTGAATAGGAGGGACATCTCTATGAGAGTAATCCTTGAGATTGACTTTGGTCGTCACACCTAAGTGCTGCAGGTACAAAGAATTGGTTCCCCAATCCTGTACCACTTGCAACTGTCGCATAAAAGGTCGTCCCAAGATCATCTCATAGGCATGATTTTTGCTGAAGTCACATATGGCAAATGTGTGCTCAAACTCGACACCACAGGTGGTGAGAGTTATTCCTTCTAGCAATCCTAAGGGTCTCTCAATATGACCATCGGCCATCTGCAATTTCATTCTCGTTGGCCTGAGTGCTGGCTTGCCCCAACGCTTCCATAGGGAAGTGGTGGCAATTGCAACTCCTGCACCTGAGTCCAAAATTGCCTTGGTGGTGTACTCCTGGTAGGTAATGGGAAGATAGGTGTTCCCTTCTTCACCTTCACACATATCTCCTATCTTATCCAAGGGTATTTCTGGCACTGTCCTTTGGGATCCTACATGGGAACGAGGTTTTGCTATCTCTGGTACTTGTTTGGCGACATGTTTCCATAATTCAGGTCTAACCTTGAGTAGCTCTTCTAGCTTGAGATTGCACTGCACTTTAGTGTTTTTCACTACCTCTGTGTTCCTAGGTAAGACTGAGTCCTCATTTCGTACCATGACCATGGGTGCTCTCATACAAGTAGACTTAGCTTCCCATGGGCCTGTGAAGTGGGGTAATTCTTGTAGAGAGTTAGACTCAAAGTCTAGTCTGTCCTGAGAGTGGGTGCTCTCCTGCTCCTCATAAATGTTTGGGATGTCTTGTGGGAATTGGTCGCGTGCATCATCCACAAGTTCAATAGGAGGAGGGACTTCACTCTCTTTAGCCCATTTGTCTTCTTGAATCTCGCGTAGGAATTCTGGTGTGAACCGATTCATAGAAGATGATGTGTCTGGCTCCGTAGAGTTAGGCACATAGGCTTCAGGCACATAGGCTTCAGGCACATAGGCTTCCTGAGCAGGAATGCTTAATCTTTCACTGGCCTTGTCCTTGTGTTGTATGGCGGGTTCCTTTTCCGATTGTGCAATTAGCTTCTCTATTCTTTCTAGCAGTCCATCAAAGTGCAACTGCGTCTTTGCTGAGCTAGAGATGTTAAATAGGCGACTGGCCTCAAACATGGTCTGAGCCAATTCCACCATCTTAGCACAAATTTTGGTTCGTTCTAACTCTAGTTCTGCTCTTGGGTAACACTTTTCATGATCAGTTACATTTGGCCCTTCTTGGATTCTGGCCTGATATGCTTTAAGCATCATATTAAGGTCTTCGGGAGTGGGATCTGCTAGGACTGATCCTACTCTAGGGGGTGGTGGAATTAGTTGAGGCGGGTTGGAAGGTGGCGGGTCGGATGGAGTTGGGAATGGTGGGGGTGGGGTAGTGTGAGAGGGAGTTTGAGATGTGAGTTCAGTTATCCTGGCCTTTGTTTCTCTGAGGCTTTCCTCGAGTTCACTTATCTTTTTTGCCCATTGCCGTTTCATTCTTTCACGGCTATCTCTCCAGGCTCTAGTCCTCTTCTTTGTCATGCTCTCTGTTTCACTAACATCTGGGCTCTTTTCCTGGTCTACCCCTTGGTTTTGCTGCAATGCTTGAGCTCTAGTGATCACTTGCACAGGTGTAGTGGAAGTGACACTTCCTGTGGAATCTACCACTAACCCAATAACGTTAATAGGAGTAATTTTTGGCATATTACTAGGATTCCTGGGGCAGTCTCGTAAGAGATGTTCCTTTCCGCAGTCTTGGCAAAAACCCTGGATCGTTACTGGCTGGGGTTGTGTAGGTGGAGGCAAGGGACAATCACGAATGAGGTGATCCCCCTGACATCTGTAGCATGGTCCTCTAGGGAATGGGGGTCTTACCTGCCTAGGTTGAGGTCTAGGATTGGGGTTTGTATACATGAGGTTTGTGTGATCTGACTCCCAACTAGGTTCACTCGGTTCTTCACTATAGTAGGACTCACCATGTTCAGGAGATTGCATGTAGTAAGCATGGGGACTATCGACATGTGTAGAATCAAAGCTATGGTCACTGGGGTCACTTTCAGAAAGCAGTGGTGTTACAGGGACTATAGCTCTATTCAGGTTTTCTTCTGCTGCTGCATATTTTACTGGGATCACATTAGCTGGAGCTAGGGGTTGTTGTGCTAGCACAGGCTGAGGCCTTTGTTGGTTTTGGTAGGGTTGGTAGGTTTGTTGAGGCCTCGCATACTGCTGAGGTGGGTACTGGTTTTGGTATCTTCCTTGTTGAGGGTATGGTTGTGAGTACGTCTGCCTAACGGTCTGCTTATTGTAGGGGCAATCTTGCGCGGTGTGATTGGTGTATCTTCGTTCTATGGTGCAGTACTGGCTACTAGGATTAACTTGGGGTTGAGCCATAATGGGACATACATTCGCCATGTGGTCGCCACCACAAGTATAGCACCTTTTCACAGGGGCAAACCTTGGGATTTGTTTGTTAGTGACACCTAATTTCTGAGCTACTTTCTCTGCAAGTTCCTCAATTGATGTGGATTGCGTGGAAGAGAGGTTAGAGGCACTATCTGAATCTTTGTATATCTTGGAAAGCTCTAACTCCTCCCCTAGGTTATCCTCGATGTCAATGCACATGCGCACACACTCTTCTATGGTCCTAGGGTCCTTCAAGTACACATAAGATCTCAATTTAGTACTTAGCAATCCATCCAGGAATAAAGCCACTTGCTTAGCTGGTGTGGGTAGCTCCGAAACAAGGCATCTTTCTAAGTATTGCCTAAACCTTCTTCCTGCAAGTCTCACGGTTTCTTGAGGGGTTTGCTTGAAGCTGTGAATCAGCGAGGAGGTATTATGCCTTATGCCACTCTTAGAGAATTCAATAATGAAAGCCTCTAGGAGTTGGTCTATGCTCCTGAACTGTCTCTCATTTAGGGGCTGAAACCATGTCAGGGCAGTGTTCCTGAGGGTCAGACCAAAGGCATTGTACTGCGTGAATAGATCCTCCACTTGTTCAGCTCTCAAGACTTGCCTAAACTCAGCCACATGATCGTATGGATCTCCAGTGCCATCAAAGTAGTTCTTCATGGACTTAACTAGCTGAGTCGGTCTCAAAGTCCTTGTGTGCTCTCTAGGTCGTGGTAGAGGGAACTCATCCGCATTTCTTTGATTCCTGTGAGCTCTAAGTATCTCAGGTTCTACTCTATTTGTTTCCGTCCTCGTTCTTTCTCTGCCCACTGGGTTGGCAAAGCTTACTTCTGGTCTATCTCTACTTCTGTCTCTTTGCATTCCATGAGCTTGGGATGTTCCAGCTCCAGGGTGACCATAGGATACATTCGATCTTGGTTGGGGAAAAACGAATTCACCCTTCCAAGTGTAAGCATGCCTATCATTTTCTGTCACCACAAAGATCCTCTCCGAAGCGTGATCTAAGTAGGTCACTCTACCTGGGCTATCAGGATCCTTAAACTCATAGATCATGATTGTTCCTATATCAATTGGCCGATCAGGTTTGTACCTCCAAAAGGCTTCGTCAGTTTCTCGATTGAGGAGCAAATCTATGCTCTTATTATCCTAGGGAATCCACTCCGGTGTGATAATCCTAGTGAGAACCGATTTACCTCGAGGGGTTCTAGGTTCTGCACCCATGTTTCCTTGCTCCAGGTCACCTAAGTCTGCTTCAGGGATCACATTTCCAAACTCGTCCGTCCTATCTAGGTGACTGGTGACTACATATATGGTTCCTTCTTTGTCCACGTACGCTCCATTTTCAAACTTGACAGCTGGGTGCTCTAATCCAATGGATTGATCAGGATTCTTAATCTGTACCACAGATCTTCCTAGGCCGTCCTCATAGATGCTGGCACCTAATCGGTTGGTCCTAAGGTATTCCAACTGCGTTTTGTAAGGGCCTTCTACCCTATGCAAGTATGGCACTCCTGAACTTCCTGTAGGTCTCTCCATACCTTGAGACATCTCGGATTCACTAGTCTCAGAACTTGGGTAGTATGAGTGGTGGCTCAACTATTGGGCCCACGACCTAGCAGTGTGGTTGACACTAGCCTCTGAAGACCTAAGGCTTTGTCTATCCCTTACTAGATGTCGCCCTGATCTAAGGTTCATATGCCTATTTAAGTAGCCCAATTTTTGCCCAGAGTACAACCTCGTTGCAGAGTCCTTTTGTACCAATTACTTAATCCCCTGTTTATGTTGATTATCGTGTTTATACTCTTGTCTGATATCACGTCGTTAGGAATACTTGAGCTTAATTTCGCACTTTAGTTTGGTCGTTTCACGTTAGGTTCTTTTCCTTTAAGGTTGTCGTTCACACACACAGGTTCTCTCTTGTCTTGAACTTGATTTCTTAGATAGTCTTTGATTTATCTCGTGCCTATCATTGCCTGGAATTACTTCTAACACTACCCGCACTTAGCCTAAACTAAGAATTGACAGAGAGTGTTGTGGGTTGTCCAACCTTGAGTTCCTTTCCTTGTGTTATTGCCCTGGTGTGCCCAGGACGCGCATTCCCAAGCCTGCACTTACTCTTGCTTTGCGTACCCTTCGATGCTCCCAAAGGATCTGTAAAAGGCCCACTGTTAGCTCAAGACTTAAATTCAAAAGACAGAACCAATCACTTTCATTCATGTAACACTTCACCAATTTGCACTATGACTTTTGGACACAACTCTAGAGATCCCTGAATTTTGTTCCCCCTGGGTATGGTCAACTTAAAAATACCCTATCTAATATTCCTGATCTTAATTTAACCGTAAGCTGTCGATGTTTTTGTTGTACTCCCCGAGAGCTTTCCAACAAAACGAAAATCACGGCAAACGGATTTCGTATGAGAAAGTTATGACCATTCAGGGTTCTAGGGTTAAGACACGGTTCAAACAGGATCACTGTGCAACAGGTTTTCCCCAAGTTGTTTTCCTAAGGCCTCCTTATGTGCTCTAGAGTAAAATGTTTATGCCCAAAATTAGCCCAACTCTTCAATTAAAAAAACCCTAAAAAATTTGGCTAAAATTGGCTGTCAATCGCAATGGACAGGGCTGTCAATCGCGATGGACAGGGCTGTCAATCGCGATGGACAGAGTATCAATCACTATGGACAGAGTATCAATCGCGATGGACAGAGTATCAATCGCGATGGACAGGGGTCAGTCAATCGCGATGGACAGGAGTCAGTCGCGATGGATAGGCAATCAATCGCGATGGACAGGGGTCAGTCAATCGCGATGGACAGGCAATCAATCGCCATGGACAGTCAATCAATCGCGATGGACAGGGTCAGTCAATCGCGATGGACAGGCAATCAATCGCGATGGACAGGGGTCAGTCAATCGCGATGGACAGGCAATCAATCGCGATGGACAAGCAATCAATCGCGATGGACAGGGGTCAGTCAATCGCGATGGACAGGGGTCAATCAATCGCGATGGACAGGCAGTCAGCCGCGATGGACAGAGCTGTCAATCGCGATGGACTGAAATTTTGCAAAATTTTCAAAAATTTTTGTGGAAATGTGGTGTGCAGGGTCTCTAGTCCACTGTGGTGCACTCAGATTTACCAAAAGGTGAAAATTTCTGTCAATCGCGATCGACAGGAGTCGACGACTGCGAGACAGTTCTGCACATTTCCGTACCTGCGCGACGCGCTGGAGGGGATGATGCTGCTGAAACCTGCAAGAAACTCCAAAAGCATGCAGAAAATAGCACACAACAGTTCGCTCTCTCGCTCTCTCTCACAAGTGAAATGAGGGAAATGAGGTGGAGAAGGTGATATGATCAAAAAACTAAAATTTTCGCGATGATGGAAGTGGAGGTGGAAGATGGTGATGATGATGATGGTGATGATGGTGGTAAGGTAAGAAAGAGAAAAATAGGAAAAGTAAAGAAATTACCTACAACGCCAACGTCTCCAATCTATGTCTTACCATCACACGCTTGTCCTCAAAGCTCGATCCCCGGCAACGGCGCCAAAATTTGGTGTAGCTCAGTGATGAGTAGCACCTCCTTTAATGTCAATCCGGGAAGACGTGAGGATGGTATGAAGACCTCGAGCAAGTGGAGGCACAAGTGCGTGAGTGAGAAGCACACAAGCATGCACACACATGCACACACACGCGCACACACGGCAAGACAAAGAGTGAGAAGCAATGGAGTTCTTAGATTACTTTCAAAAAGCTCTTACAAGTTCATTTCAATTACAATCCAACCTCAAAAATGAGCTCTCTAGCTCTTCTTATAGTTTTTTACTAGGTTTTGGCCCTGTCCAGACCTAGTGTCCGGCCTAGTTAAAAATTAGGTTCCAGGGCCAACTTGAGGGCTTAAACGGAGTCTAAAAAATACGAAAATTGATATGTAGGTACTTCTAAGGCTCCTCAAGCTCAAGGACTCCTTGGCTTGCACAAAATGGAGCTACAAAAATATGAAATGGTATTTACAATGATTGTTAGTGATAAGAATCACTGTTATAAAGATGTTGGTTTGGAAAAATTTGAAGGGCCTATCTGCCAGATTTGCGTCGACTGCTTTGTCTACTTACTCCTTCACCTCGCTCTGACTCTCTCCGCTGGCTTCCTTGTCTAGTCACTCCTTGGGTGCCCATACTGCTCTCAACAAGGAAGCTGGAAGAATACATCCCAATCTACGAAAGCAATGCCTTATTGAGGTTGGAATTGCACTGGATGAGAATAGAAAGTCTGATGCCTTGAGGAAATATGAACCATGGTTTCAATTGGCATTCAGATCAGGTGAGATCTGGGATCTACAGGATAAAATTTTCACAATGTGGGAGAACAAGGAGGTCAAGGGCCAGAAGCAACGAAAGTCGAGGCCAGACCCACAGGTTGATCTGAAGGGAAAGGGAAGGAAAGCTGACCTCTCAATTGAAGAGGCTCCCGAGGACATGAAGCTGACACCATGGAGGGCCCTTCAAGGAATCAAGGATGATACATTGATCATATCAACTTTGTCAAGGGTAATCTCCAAGGACTTAAGCCTGGAGGAGATGGTGACTGAGCTCAATAAGTATGTATGTTATTCTCAGATCCTTTTTCCCTCCTCCCATGTTTCTGGTCTAACCTAGTCTCTTTTTAATTTCTGTGACTGTAGTCATAAAGTTTACATGAAGATTCAGGAGGTCATGATGAAGAGGCTGGGTTGCTTTTCTTGGACAGAGGTCCAAAGAGACTATCCAACCACATCATCCTACAAAGCTTTATCAGAATATTTCATCCTTTTCCGTGATTGGGTAGGTTCTCTTTCTGAGGTTGTGCCTGGTTTGCCATTAGGTTAGATGCCTTGATTCACCAAACCAATTTAATGCCAGGCTTTTAGTACGAATTCGATGCCTGGCATCGACTTACGGCTAAAGTCGATGCGTGGCATCGCCTTGCAGCCAAAAGTCGATGCCTGGCATCGACTTGGGGGCATAAGTTGATGCCCGGCATCGACCTGCAGCATAAGTCGATGCCTGGCATTGACCTCGTGGCATATGTCGATGCCAGGCATCGACTTATGTCCCAAAGTCGATGCCAGGCATCGACTTTCAGTAGAAAGTCAATGCCTGGCATCTACCCCCACATGAAATCGATGCCATTCATCGCTTCCTTATGTTTTGCTTGTTGTATTGAAGAGCTTATTTAGTTGTCTTTCCACTTTTTTCTGCAGAAACCAAAGAAAAGTAAGTCTGCGGAGCTACTAGATGATTGCCCCCCTGCATTCCTGGCTCACATTCAAAGAGCAAGGCATGAGAAATCTAGGCTAAAAGCCAAGGAGATGGATTTTGATGATGAACATGATCTGAAATGTTTCTCCAATCCCCTAGA
>MU260178.1:10000-32500 GCA_020310875.1 Ceratopteris richardii | reverse complement strand
CAGATATGGCATTTCTCATAGCTTCATTCATGAGTGTCAAACTCAATCTCTCCATTCGTCGTCCCTTTATAATCTGGCATTCATCTAACTTCAATATAAACTGTAATTTGGTATTACAATCTGCATAAATTAGCAAAATCTTTATAACATCAAAATACAATGTATATCAAGGTAACAATAGTGCACATACCTGGTATAGTAGATTTGTAAAATTGAACCATTGCCTGTTGAAGCCTCTCCAAATCCACGAATATGTTGTTGTACTTTGTGTAAGGAAATCCATTTCCAACTGCGCTTTTCAACTCTTTTTTGGATGTAGATAAATGATAAATAGACATAGGCATAATATCCTCTATATATAAGTAGTTTCCAAGAATACTAGTTATATCTTCATTGGACATTGACTTCTTTAGCGATACCTTGTAAGGAGATGGAAACATATTCTGTAAAATACCTTCTCTTTCTAATGAATGCTTCAAAAGGTTGTACAATGCACTGTATCCTTTAGTACTAATTCCTGCTTCATCACATACCATCTGCACGTCTCTAGGAGTGATAATATCTTGTAACTTTTTTGTGAAATCTTTAATCACTTTCTTCTTGATAAGGTTTCCTATCCGTGACTCCAAAATACTAACCACCTGCTTGTTGGTCAAACAAGAATTTAATAACTTGAATTGATCCTCTGTTGTTGATGATGCATTAACATCTTCAACGAATGACCTACATAACAAGAAAAATATATATATATATATACATATAAAAGTCTTCCAAAAAGAGAAACAAATACAAGCCAAACCTTATTGCAAAAACTCGTCGTTTGCGTGCTCCACCACCAATTGAAAGAGAGTCAAAGGATGTTAATGATCGTCTCCTACGTCGCATCCCAAGTGGAGTCTCTCTCAAGTGTTGGACAGTGTTTTTAAATGTCTCAATTGTTCTCTCCTTTTCTTCCATATGCTTTTCAAGCTCTGCAAGCTTTTCTTGTAAAGATATGATTGTGCTTTCAAAAGTGACCAACCTTGTATGATTTAGTTGATATTGTTGAATCCAATACTTAGTAATGGCAGTTGAATGTGTAGATAATCATTGACAATAACCTAAGAGCCCAGCTTTACCGGCACCGATGAACTGAAGTAAAGTTGAGAGGTTATGGAATGTTGGATGGTAAGAAGACATTGGATCAGGAGGGTATAATGAACCATGAGTCCAAAGATCAATATTCTTTTCTCCAGCTTCACGACGCTCATTTTGAGAGTTCACATCATTGTTGCATTGTGTATTTGGAGCAAACTCTCTGGGCACACGAACATGGATACTTGTTGATGCTGGGGCATGAGGACGTCCTAATGTGAGGTTTGTAATAGGTGTCAACACCATCTTTTCCAACAATTAAACAATACTGAGAAAGAGATCAGAAATTTGTTTGGAAGAGATGCTAGAGCATGATTTTCTCAAGAAAAGTTTGTTTTCTTGGATGAGGATGGGTCACAGTGTGTTTTTCCACTGAGAATAGCCAAAAATGATGAAATTTTGAAAAAGTCATTTTTTGGGTGAAGAGTAGTTACGGATTTGATGATGTGGCACTCTACTTTTGGAGGGATTTTAAAAATATTGCTTTTTCAAAAGGAAAATTAAAAACTAAACTCAAAAAAGGTCACTTCTGACATATATATTAAAAAATGAACCCTTTCAAGTAAATAAACACTGAAATTGAGACTTAAAAAAAAAAATCATTTTTTTATTCCCATACATGCTCGAGTTTGATGATGTGGAAAGTAGATTCCCTTTCTCTCTCTCTAAAAGAAGAGAGAGAGGAGCCTAGTAAGCCTTAAAAAAAGCCTACTCCAGCCTACTAAAAAGTGCCCTACTAAATGCACTTTGTCCCCTTAGACAACAGCAGAATGAGGCTTAATCCCTGAAAATTAGGGATCCTTACAAGGCCCATGCAGGGTTCACCCTTTTTCCTAATGCCATAGTAACTAGTCATTGTAATAAGATTTGGTGTTCATTGATTTGGTCTCCTGGCTGTTATTTCACATTTATTCACGTGGAGGAACTTGCAGCACCCGGGAAGCATGGAGATAGAATAAGAATGAGGGGGATTAGCATATCTAACAAAAGGAACAAAACTAGAGTATGTGCGCGAAAAAGGGGGGGTGGGAAACGAGTACACATGAGGAGAATGAAAAAGGGAGAAAGGTTTGTTGTCACGGTGTGCAGGAGATAGAGAGCTCAACTACCATGGGTGTGAGGGGTGCTTAGGGTTGTGAGGTGTGTGGAAGAAGAAGAGTGCATGAAAGTTCGTAGGCATGTTGGTGTGTGCATATGTGAAGTGGTGAATGTGTATGTGTTTGCGAGTAGTTGAAAGGGAAGGAATAGAAATCTCAGATGCTAAAGAAGTTGGTAACAGGGGATTAAAAAAAAAAGGAGTGCATTGGCGCATGTTCGCGAGCTAAGGGCAAGTAAAGATTCTCCAAATATAGAAATCTAAGCGAATTAGCGGTGGAAAAACACCTTCTTTGTGGCTTCATAAAAGCCTAACATTTGGCATGCCCGATGGGACTTTGGCTTAGCACATCTCAGAGAGATTGCTACGAGTTTTCATGGTGCCTCAATCGTGTGGCACAACCATTATGCCCCACAATTACCTTGGTTTTTATTCAAGAGATGGCTCAGAGACATGCAACTCCTCTTGGTGACTTTCCACACTCTCTAGGCTCTCTTGATGATGATGCCAATGGCCACATGCAATTATTTGAGGTAATTTGTGGTGCCCATGAAATACTGGATGACGGTAGAAAATTGCGCATCTTTCCTGCCACTTTGAGAGGGGAAGCAAGTGAATGGTATGAAAACTTGGGTGTGCAAGACAAAACAACTTACGAAGACCTGACAACTAACTTCTTGAGGAAGTTTAGAGGTCTGGGTTTTGAAGAGAAACTAGCAAAGCAATTGGACCACTTACGACAAGGGGCCAGTGAGAGCATCAATAAATATATTGATCGCATGGATACCATTGTGAGAAAGTTAGGAAATAGTGCACCCGATAAAGAGACCTTGAAAAGGAGGTTATTGGTAGGCTTGCATGATGAGGAAGTCGAACGATATATTAGGTTGAAGAGGCCCGCTAGTCTAGAAGAGGCAAAGCATGAGGCGAGGATCTGGGAAGATGTTCAGTGTGTGCTGGAAATGCATGGATTGAGACAGAATTCAAATTCAAGAAGTGTAAAAGCAAACCAAGAAAGCCTTGAGGTAGCTCACATCGTTGAGGAGAGGATAATGGAGCTCTTAGATAGGTTAAAAGCCAATCTCTTCACAAGGATTGATCCCACTTGCTCCACAATGTATATGAGAGCATTAGAGTGTCCTCAAGAGTCGGAGACACGACAACAAGGTGATGAATGGAGAAGAGAGAAAATGTGTGGTGCACCTTATTGGAATGGAAGGATACTCCAAGCTTGGCAAGAATATGGGACATTGAAAAGTACATCGAATTGGAGTCGACAAGCACATACTAGAAGAGTGCAATTTGACTTAAGGGGATTAGTTTGTTGGAGTTGCAATCAGAGGGGACATATGGCTATGTTGATATATTTAGGTAGTGATGTGTGTGAACACTCTAGGACCACCGGGGCACTTTTTTCCCTCTTTAGGAGGTTTTTTTCCCCCGGCTTGTATATACGCCTATTGCCCTAATGGGCTACTTATCTTTGTACATTCTCTAGTAATACATTCAGTATTGTGTGTTTGTGCTCCAAGCTTCTTCTTCTTCCTTGTGTTGTTCGCGTGCTTCCGCAGACGTCTATCTCCAACAATTGGTATCAGAGCAGGTCGTCGCTTCTTCTAGGGTGCCGTCGACACTCCTCTGTTTGCAGTCTCATATTCGCACGAAATTTGGTGAGCATACTCGAGGTGTTTCCGAGATCAAAACAGCTTCGCTATGTGGTGCCGAAATTGCGATCTGAGCTCGTTTCGGCCTCTGAACGCACTATCACAGTGCTTGTGCAGGCTATTTTGTCCTTTTGTGCCAAAGGTATATACCAGTTTCTGTTCGCCAGTTTAAGCGTCTCAAAGTCTGCTACATGTCTAGCAGAACTCGTCTGAGCAGTTCCGTTCAACTTTTTGAGATACAGTCAATTTTCTGCATCAAGGTATTTTAGTCACCGGCCATGGCTGAAAGCAGTGATGTATTCCGTATGTTGGCTGTTGAGGATAAGTTGGATGGTACCAACTACCCATTATGGGCTTATATGATGCGACATGTACTGGTTGCAAAAGGATTGTGGAACATTGTGTAGGGTGTTGAAAGACGTCCTGTTACACCTGTAACGACAGGTACTGCAAATACAGGTGTTGGAGCTGATGAAGATGGTGTCGAAGATGATATTCCGTAGATTCCTGTTCGTGTTGCTGTTTCTGTTGCACCTACTACAGAGCAGATTCGTTGGGATGGCAGAGATGCCCAGGCACATGCATTGATAGCTTTGTCTGTCAAACGTGCCATTATTCCTCACATTCGCTCTTGCAGAACAGCAAAGGATGCTTGGGATACACTTACCACTTTGTACCAGGCTAGGAATGAGGCTCGTGTTGCTTACCTCCGAAAATAGTTGGAGAGTGAGCACATGAATGAAGGTGATTCTATGGACAGTTTTCTTACAAAGATCAAAGACCTGAAGGAACAATTGATTTCTACTGATGAGGTTATACCAGATAGCTCACTTATGCAGACCGTTCTGAATGGTCCTCCTGATTCATATCAGAGTTTTGCCTCTACTCTTCAGTTGATGATGAAAGGCAATCCGAATGCCTTGTCATTTGAGGAATTAGTCTATGTTCTGTTGCAGGAAGATCAGTCCAGGCAGAACAGGTCCATTATGCGTGTTGCAGATCAAGCTTTCCTAGCTAGTCAGAAGGGCAAAGGAAAATGGAGCTCTTCTACTAGTAAGCAGAAATCTGCAAATGCTGCACAATCGAAGAACCAGGATAAAGATGAGAAGAAATCAGAAAAGCAAAAATTGTTCTGCAAGTACTGTAAAGGAAATGATCATATTATAAAGAACTATCCAAAACTGGCTGCTAAAGAGGCAAAGAAGAAAGAGGCTGGAATGGTTGTTGCAGAGGCCTCTACACCAAAAACAGAGTCTGCAAATCTTGTGCAGGAAGAAGAATGGGCGTTTACTACTGTCTGCAGTTTTGACCCATCTTCTCATGATCAGTGCATGTCTGCAGTAGACTCAGATGTTTGGTACTTTGACAGTGGGGCGACCAAACATATTACCTCGCAGCGCAGTTTCTTCTCTTCACTCAAGCCTGCCCCTACAGGGAATACTGTCACATGCGCCAATAACTCCTCTTATCCTGTTATGGGAGTTGGTAAGATCATTCTGATTACTGCTGATGGTAGTTCTTTCACTTTGTCAGATGCTTTATTTGTGCCAGAGATAAAAAAGAACCTGTTATCAGTTTCTGCATTAGCCAAGATTGTCTTGGTTGTGAAATTCGTTGATGACAGGTGTACAGTCCATGATCTCTCAAATGGCGATGTGATTATTGCTTCTGGCATTTTATGTCGTGGGCTGTATAAGATCATAGACTATGAAAGATTTGTGAATGATTCGGCATGTGCAGTTCATGATTCTCAGGCTATGTCAGATGCAAAGCTTTGGCATGCACGCTTTGGTCATCTGAATTTTGCTAGTTTGTTACGCCTGCAGAAATATGAAATGGTGTCCTCTTTGCCCAAACTTGAGGCACCTGGAAAACATGTTTGTGAAGGCTGTATTTTGGGAAAAATGCAGCGTTCTTCCTTTCCAAAAGATGGTTCAGTTCGGGCTACGCAGAAATTGCAGCTTGTACATAGTGATGTCTGTGGTCCTATGCAGTCACCCTCTTTTGCAAATTACCTTTACTTGGTGACTTTCATTGATGATTTTTCTAGGCATGCATGGGTATATCCACTCAAAGCAAAGTCCGAAGTGTTCATGTGCTTCAAACAGTTTTTGGTTTTGGCTGAAAATCTGTCAGCATGTAAAATGGGCACCCTCCGTTCTGATCGAGGGGGGGAATATATGTCTTTAGATTTTAATGCATTTCTAGCTAAATGTGGGATAAAACACCAGTGTACAGTGCCGTATACACCTCAACAGAATGGAGTTGCTGAACGAAAGAACATGTCACTCATGGAGATGGCGAGGTGCATGGTCAAAAGTCAGGCTTTACCACATAGTTTCTGGCTTGAGGCTGTCATGTGTGCAGCATATGTACTGAACAGGTGTCCCACTAAAGCGTTGCAGTCTATCACTCCATATGAGGCTTGGCATGACCGCAAGCCATCTGTTGCTCATCTGCGTGTTTTCGGTTGTTTGGCATATGCATTAGTGCCTGAACAACATCGCAGAAAATTGGATGATAAAGCAGTAAAATGTATTTTTGTTGGGTACAGTTCTGAAAGTAAAGGCTATCGTCTGTATCATCCATAGACTAAATGCATTCTGGTTAGCCGTGATGTTGTCTTTGTGGAAGATGCTATTCAGCCATTGCTTTCATGTACTAAGGAGACATCTGTTAGCTCCAAAGACATGTATGATACTTTGATGCCTCTTTTTACAGGTGGACAGGCTAGTGCTGGTCCTAATGAGGCAACTTCTCAGCCTTTGCAGGTTTCATATGATGATGCAGATCATTCCATTTCTGATGCAGATTTACATGATGCACTTGTTGATGAGAGAGCTGATATTGAGCAAGCAAAAACTATGCCAAAATGGCTGGTGCAGACTTTGCGTGACAGCAAATTAGATGCACCTTTGTCATATCGTACTCGTTCAGGCTCTCATAGTGCCTCCTTTGCATCAGATTGCTATGCTATGGCTGCATCTAGTCTCTGTGATGAGAATGAGCCTGTTTCTTTTGATGAAGCACAAAATTCAGAAAATTGGATGGCTGCTATGCAATCTGAATATGATGCTATAATGAAGAATGGTACATGGTCTTTATGTGACTTGCCTCCTGGCAAGAAGGCCATTGGCACTAAGTGGGTATACAAGCTGAAGCGTAAACCTGATGGTACAGTTGACAGGTATAAGGCTAGGCTTGTTGCAAAGGGTTATGCACAAGAAAGAGGCATTGATTTTGATGAGACCTTTGCATCTACATGCCGTATGACTACTGTTCGGAGCATTTGTGCACTTGCAGCCCATCATGGTTGGAATGTACATCAGTTGGACATTAAAACAGCATTTCTGAATGGTGACTTGCATGAAGAAGTGTATGTTTTTCAGCCCCGTGGCTTTGTGCAGAAAGGGCATGAAAACCAGGTTTGTAGGTTAAAGAAGGCATTATATGGTTTAAAGCAAGCACCACGTGCTTGGTATGAGAAGATACATGCCTATCTGATTGCACATGGTTTTGAGAACAGTCCAACTGAAAGCACCCTATATGTTAAACGTGCTAATGATGTGCTTCTGATCATTGTTGTCTATGTTGATGACATGCTGCTCACTGGTCCTATTGAGACACATATTGCTGATTTTAAGGCTGATTTGCATGCCTCATTTGAGATGTCTGATTTGGGGCATTTGCATCACTATTTGGGCATTCAGTTTATGCACGTTGATGGTGGAATGGCTTTGTGTCAAACGAAATATATTGACACATTATTGCAGCGTTTTGGCTTTGAAGACTGTAAACCTATTGCCACTCCTATGGAGACAGGTTTACGATTGAGTCTTCATGATGCTGGAGATGCATTTGATGCTGTTCTCTATCAGCAGGCTGTTGGATGCTTGATTTACTTATGCATTACTCGGCCAGATATCCAGTTTGCTGTCTCACAGCTGAGCAGGTTTATGCATTGCCCAGGAGTCACGCATTGGAAAGTGGTTAAGCGCATCTTTCGCTACTTGAGTGGTACTTGGCTACTTGGGTTGTTTTATCCCAAGGGGGGATCACTACCGCCAGATTTGCATGCTTTTTCTGACTCAGATTGGGCTGGTTGCTATGACACTCGTGTATCCACCAGTGGTTTTTGCTTCATGCTTGGTAGCTCATGTATATCTTGGTTGAGCAAGAAGCAGCCTACTGTGGCCACTTCCAGTTGTGAGGTTGAGTATAGGGCAGCTTTCACAGCGACTGTTGAGTGTGTGTGGCTCAGACGCCTTATGGCTGATTTGGGTGTTGGTCAGTCTTCTGCCACCACCATCTTCACTGACAGTCAGAGCGCATTGGCAGTTGCGAGGAACCCTGTGTTCCATGCTCGCACTAAGCACATTGAGGTGCATTATCACTATGTCAAGGAGAGGTTCTCTGCTGGGGAGATCAGCTTGGCATATGTGCCCACGCAGGAGAACATTGCAGACCTTTTCACGAAGGCTCTGCCTAGGGAGAAGTTTGAAGCTTTCCGCAAAGCTTTGGGCTTACTTCCTTTTGTGGAGTGATTTCCACATAGCTTGGCACTTCCTTATACATGAGTGCCAGCTCCTTGTTCACCGCATCACTCCCAGGGGGGATTTGTTGATATATTTAGGCAGTGATGTGTGTGAACACTCTAGGACCGCCGGGGCACTTTTTTCCCTCTTTAGGAGGTTTTTTTCCCCCGACTTATATATACGCCTATTGCCCTAATGGGATACTTATCTTTGTACATTCTCTAGTAATACATTCAGTATTGTGTGTTTGTGCTCCAAGCTTCTTCTTCTTCCTTGTGCTGTTCGCGTGCTTCCGCAGACGTCTATCTCCAACAGGCTAGAGATTGCCCAACTTTATGAAGATCGATGAATGATATGCCTATGAATAGATATGAGGGGATAAGGGAACATAGAAATGATGAGTGCACTACAAAGGTGAGAGAACCCCATAGAGGAGATATATCCATGAGCCCTTGTCTTAGTCCAAACATAATGAAAGTTGAAGTTTTTTATGAGTGTAGACCTAAAATGCAACCGAAGCCACGAAGAAAGATTATTGTTAACCAAGGTCTTCTAGAGGTAGGAGTGGCACCTCTAGTTCAAACGAGAAGATGTGAAGGAAGACCATGTGGAGATGAGAGGCCCAAGAAGCAAGAACCCATACTTGCAAGGGAAAAAGATGGACACAAGAATAATGCGATCATAATGTTGGAAGTTGTTGATGGAATCGAATGTGAAGCCCTAGAAGATGTTGGGTTGCAATGCAAAGTCAAACAATTAGAATATGATGTGGAGAAGTTAAGAGATGTAGTTTGTCACCTAGAGAAAGAGTTGGCACAAGAAAAGGAATGTAGGATACAAGAACAAGAAAAAGTGAAGGAACTAGAAAGAGAGACACACAAGTGGTTCAAAGATGCACAAGACATGAGGGAAAAGGAAAATAAAAGGTTAGATCAATTGGTGAAGGAGAATGAGGGACTTCAAGAGTTGATCAAGAGGTGGGAAATTGATCAAAAAATCCAAAGAGAGAAAATAGTGAGTGAAACAGAGAAATGTGAAGAACTAGAAAGAAAAGTTGAAGCATTGATGGAAAGGTTACAAACTTTGGAGATGACAAAAATAGACAAAAGAACATCGAAAGGAAAAGAAGGGAGATTGGGTTCTCGACATATTGAGATCGAAGGATGCAAGACTAAGAAGGAACTAAAGACTAGAGAAAAAGTTAATGGAGATCGAGTGTGTGGGAGTCGAAGAGAAAAGGGGGATGGAATCGAGACAGGAAAGGAAACCACCACAAAAGTAGAGAGTAGCAAGGCAAGCACGACAACACCAATAGTGAAGAGGACCCTCACAAAGAGTGAAACTAGAGACTCTAGGAAAGGTTGCAAGGACACAATAGGTGATGGAAGAGAGAAAAGAAAAGGAAATTCCAGGACTCATGCTCAAGAAATAAACCACAGGGAGCATAAATGTGTGAGAAAAGGTGACAAAGAAATTGATGGAAGAGATGCTTTCACAAAAAATCAACATATCATGAAAGAAGATAAATTTGTAAAACGGGTGAATGCTTTGTATGAGAAGATAGAGAGAGAATGTAAGGATGTAACAGTGCGAGCAAAAATTTCATGATGTACATGATGTGGTTAGCGACTTAGAGAAGAAGCCATTGGGATATATGTGGTTGTGTCATATAAACCCATGCTTTGAAGAAGAGGATCATTTTGAAGAAGATGAGCATTTGTAGGGAGTTATGAGCTTGTGAAGGTGAAGTGATATGGATGTTAGAATGTCGAGCGAAAATAAAAAGAGGATGAACGATATTGATGAGAAGTTGATGAGTCTGCCTTCCCTTCAAAGGCATGTTGGTGTTGCAACACTAGAGTAGGATGGATCGAGTTTGTAAGGCATAGACATGAGAGGTCTTGTGAGACGAGGATTCTTTGGTTAGGAGTGGTTTTAGGGAGGTTAAGAACGGGGTGGATTTGAGGAGAATTTAGGGCAAGGGGTAGTTTTTGATGAAGAGGGAGATGAAGCTTGAAAGGGGTGGGATCCTACCTAATGTTTGCAAGCCAATGCATTGTGGGGAGAGATGAATGAGGAAGCTGATAGAAATGATGAAGGAAGTAGAAAAAAATGAGGTGATGATTGGGAACAAATACAAGTGGAGGGGAGAGTTCATTTAGAGAGCAAAAAGCTTAAGAATTGGAAGAGATTGAGTGGAAAACTTGAGAGAAAGAGAAAAGTGGATTCATGGTAGTATGTGTTTGACTAGGTATGCCATGGGCAAGGATAGCTTAGGTCTGACCAGAGTTGGCTTCATTAGAATTGCGAGTCTGAGGTGTGAGGATAGACAAATCGAGTTGTGTTGCAAACATAGGAGACCAAGTGACACTTTTTGAGGTTGCAAATTGATGAGATGGTTAGTATGTGCGGGTCTTAAGGGAAAGAGTTGACCATTGAGTGTAGTGGCTGGATTTTAGCTTGAGTAGCGGCAGAGAGGTGATATATTTCATCGGGATGTCCACATGGGGGGTTATATGTATGTATGTGATGTTTTGGGATGGTTGGGAAACAAAGCTCTTTCTTCCGTCTCTTAATTCTCAAGACCTTGGAATTGGAAAAAGAAAAAAAAAGAAAAAAAAAAGAAAAAAAAAAGAAAAAAAAAGAAAAAAAAAGAAATAATCATGTATATGTGTGTTGTTGGTGCGCTATAGTGGGCTAGTAGGCAGGTGGAGTCACCTTGATCGGGTGATCGAGGCCACGAGCTGAAGCTAGTCTTACTGTAGGCCTGACTGTAGGCCTGACTTGTATGTGGCTATGTGCCTATGTGGGTCGATAGGCGGGTGGACTCCCTTTGGCCGGGTGGTCAAAGCCACGAGATGACGTCGGTTTCGCATAGGGCTAGCATTGTGAGCATCGCTCATAAATAAATAAATAAAAAGAAGAAAAAGAGAAAAAGAAAATTCCTCTCTCGAGGGGGGACATAAGAGAGGGGAGAGCATGATGCTCGGATGGGTTAATATGTGTATGTTTCTTGGGGATATGGGCTGATGTGGACTCTTGATGAAGCATGTCGAATCGAAGCTCAAGCTCGGCTGAAATTTAGCTCGTTACACGTCTATGGAAGACTTGGACTTCATAGATCTACTCGTGCTAGTTATCTTGTTTGTTTGCGGTCTTTTGAAGGTCGTGCACTTTGACTCTTAGGTTTTGCAACAACTTGTGAAGTTTTGAATCACATTGACAACGAGTAGTTTTATTGAGGTAGACCGAGGTTAGACTTGAGAGATCCTTGCAGATGCATGTGCATGGTCAAAACATCTTGAGAGAGAAGTGAATGAATTAGTGAAGATTGCAAATTTGGATTTGACTGATGAAGGAAAGAGAGTGTGGAGCATAGAAAAAGAAAAAGCGAGAGAAGAAGATGTAGGTGAAAAGGGAGTGGAAACCATGAGAGAGAGACTTAGGTTAGAAAAGAGAAGAGAAATGAATCATGGAAGTGTTGACTCTACAAATGGGAGAAGTATACAGAAGAGAACAAAAGGGGAGAGTGTTTGAGAAGGAGAGGGATTGTGTGAAGTTGAGAAGGGAAAGTCGTGCGAGCGGTAAGCCTATTAAAATAGGGGATAGCCAAAGGAAGTATCCATCGTGAGATAATTGTGGGATCAAAGTAATCCGAGTGGACCAATTCCAAGGGGTTTGAGCAAAATAAAGGCTTGAATAATCATCTTTTTTCTTGGGTTTAGGACTTATCATTTTTATACGATAGATCCATGTGTCTACTTTCAGTTTGTGCTTGATGTGATTGGTGACGTGCTTTAGATATACTCCCATTTGATGTTCTTTGGTATTACTGATATTTTTGTTGAATGGTACATTTCTTGGAGTGAGCAGTGAGCAGATGACTTGAAGAGAGGAGTGGAAGCCAAAAAAGAGTAAGGTTAATTGAATCAAAGCTCTTGTGCCCATAACTTGAGTGTTTTTGTAGGAACACAGAAGTGGAACACATCGCTCGTCAAGGACAACTTTGCAAATAAGTGGAGGGGAGTATGTTAGCTCATAAACTTATTGCTTTTTGTGCACTGATGTATTGCATTTTGTAGATTACATGTTGATTCCAGGTGTCCTGCAAGGAGAGATGCTGCTCAGCAGCGATAAATTCAATCGAATTTCGTGACATAGAGAAGGTAATGGTATTAGGTGTCAGGCAATGTGAGGGAGATAAAGGGATGAGAACACTTTTCAAAGTTGGTAGGGCAAGGCAACCCTCTCTAGTATTTATTGATGAGATAGACAACATTATGTCTACAAGAAGCAGTAATGAGCATGATGCAAATTGGTGCTTGAAGTGAGTTTTTGGTACAATTTGATGAAGCATGGGGTAATGAGGATGACCATCTTGTGGTTATGGTTGCAGCAAATAGGCCAGAAGCAAGAAATGATGCACTCTAGAGTGAGAGAGGGGTTCTCGATGATGTCTCTTGAATGCTTGTAATGCATTGTTTACATCTTTCTTTATCATTTAGCAAATTTAGTTATATATTCATCAACAAGAAGCTTGCCTCTATGTACACATTCCTTTACTCACGTGTGCATGAATTGACATCTGTGCATGTGTCCATAGTCATATGCATGGGAACATGATTCGTGAATGCTTTTATGTATATCTGTATATGTGGGTGTGAAACTGAGTGCATTTTTTGTATGTCCATTTGGATTCCTTATGGAAATGTGAAAAGAAAAAAAGAAAGAAAAAAGAAAATAAAAGGATAAAATTTTGTGTGCGTGTGTGGGGGGTAGTGGTGTGTCAGAGTGGTGGGTTAGTGGGGGAAGTGGAGAGAAAGAATTAAAAAGAAAATTAATTCTCTCTCTCTCTCTCTCTCTCTCTGGGGTTGGCTAGAATCCAGCGGACTCTGAGGATGAGCTTCACGGAAGGTTTTCAGAGGGTTCAAGGGACTACACATGATTAAGGAGGGATATACTATTCTCGTAGCAGTTGAAGAAGAAACGAGAGGAGGTTGAATCAGAGGGGAAGGTGAGAAAAAAAAAGGGGTAGAGTTTTTTTGCTACTGGTTCGTTTTTGTGTGCAGGCATCGAGGAATATGATTGCACTCAATGAGCGTGGACAGAGGAGAAGGGTTGTCAAAGGAGGACAACGGGGAGCAGTAGAACAGGGAAGTTCTCAGTAGATGGAGAGGTTCATGTATTTGGGGAGACGCAGATCGGGAGAAGGGACGAGTATTCTTTTGCTCTCCTAGTACACCAGCTCTGACATTTTGGGCATTGGGGACACCGAGAGGAGGTCTTCTTCGATTGATGCATGCAGTTGCTGGAGGATTTTGGGAAAGAGGTGTGTCATCAGAGAGAACAAGGGGAGACTGTGTGTTCAGTCGCTCTCCTTCGTTTTGGGCTACTGATTACTAGAGAGGGTAGAGGAGGGGGACAAAGAGCAGAGGCCATAGGGCAAAAAGGGCATATTTCCTTTGTTCAGTGTGTCACTTCATATCGTTCTATCACTGCTGTCTGCTCCAACGCGTTCAGAGGAAAAGGCCCGCCATCAGAGAGAAAGGAGGGAGCTTCATACAAGGGGGAAGCACGCGTCATTTCTTGGAGAAGTGGGCAAACTATCATTCCATCGGTGGCCAAGGAGGTTCAACAATCTCAAAGAAGTGCAATGTGTCCTCACTTTGTCTCTAGAAGTTATAGGAATCTTCCACGTCAGTTCAGATGGATTCAGTTTTGCCATATCAAGTGCTCATCACACATCGTTAAAAATTCCACGTGATATAGAACAGGGGATGAAGAAGGGAGAGGGAATCTTATGAGAAAAGAACACACCATGTCTACCTGGGTAAGAACATGAGGAATGGCAGCTGAGGTGCTTGTTAGCTCAGGAAATGGTTGGTTTTTATGCACTAATATGTTCGTATTTGGCAGGGGAATTTGTTTGATTGCAGGTACTTGAAGAATTGATCAAATGGTTGACGAGAGGTATTTGCAACTACATGACAACTTCTTGGTTAGAGAGGAATGCTGTCAAGGTTTGGATTTCGGGCTATGGTAATTATGAGCATGTTTAGGATGCAATCACTTGTTTTGAGCAGATCAAAGCTCACATGCAGCCTGTTAGAGAGAGGCAGTCATCAATATCATTTGCTCAGCTTGCGAATGCTTGCCACCTAGAGCGAGTGGATTGGTTTTGATTGGGCAATGGGAAATGGGGGATGCTAGGAAAGGCATACAAGGTGTTTGATAGGCTTCCACACCGGGATGTTGTTACATGGACATCGATGATTGGAGCTTTTACACAAGCAAGTTTGTGGCAAGTGGTTGGGATAGGGACATAATGGTCGCAAGCAGCTTAATTGACATGTATATAAAGGCTGGTGAGATTGACGATGGATTTCATGTGTTTGAAGGACGTCTAAAGCGAAATGTTGTGGTTTGGAGCTGGATTATCATGGGATATGTTGAGTCGGCCTTTAGCGACACAACTCTTTACCTTTTTCAGCAGATTCAGAAAGAAGGGATTGAGCCAAATGTAACCTTTATAGTTTGCATCCTGAAGGCTTGTGGTTGTGCTACAGCATTAGAACAAGGCAAAATCATTTATGGTTATGTTATAAAATGGGGGTTTGAAATGGACGTGCATGTGGGCAGTGCATTGATTTGCATGTATTCAAGTTGTGGAAGCCTCGATGATGGTGTGGATGTGTTTGAAGGGCTGCAAGTTCGTAATGTGGTAGTTTTCAATGCCAACTGGTTTTGAAAAAATTAATAATTTCAGTACGGCTCTGAAAACTTAAATTGCTATGGAAGGATGTGAATGCAAACCCAATGGAGTTACTTACTTGTCTCTTCTCACTGCTTGCAGCAACCTAGGACTGGTGGAAGAGGGGTGTGATCTTTTCAAATCAATGAAAGAGCATGTTAATCTGCTGGAGCTCGATCATTATGACACATTTGCTCTATTCAGAGGACCCGCTAGAGACAATCCCTTTCCAGGCCAACTCTGTTGGTTGGTTATCTTTACTTAGTTCTTGCAGAACTTCCAGAGATATCACTGTTGGAAGGCGATGCTTTGCAAGGGTTTTCACTCTTGAGCCCATAAATAGTGTTGCCTATGTTCTCATGTCTAGAGTTTATGACCTTGTTGGGTTGTATGAAGATGCAATCGGATTAGAGATTTTACGACATTCATGGGAGGCATGAAAACTTTCGATCGTAGGAGGAAGGGATATAGTCCATTTTTGGGGATTAGGAAAAATCCTTTTTCCGTTTTAATTGTCACAGCAAATTTAGGGGGCTGGCCGCTTCTTTATTTTTTGTGCATAAATTTGGGGGTCTACAATCTGTCGGTTTTTTTCTGTCGCTTGTATGTAAGAATGAAAGGTGGAAAACCCTTCTGAGGGACGTGTGGAGTCAAGAGTCGAGGGGGATGGCAGTGGAAGGGCAACCCTCTGTGAGAAGTAGGACAAAGGGAAAAGCATACCAGCTTTTGGCTTCTAGTCTTTGGGGAGGGAATGCTCTCAATAAAAAGGAGAAGACGGGGACTTCGGCTCTTCTTCTTTGATTTTTTCTCCAGAGGCCGAGCGCTTAACAGTATTCTGTTGTGTTGGCAAGAAGGAGAGGTACAAATACGAGTTCAGAAGTTGGGGCTTGGGGCTGCTGTTCAGTTTCTGGAAAAGGGGCGTCCGCGTGTTCATCTCAAAAGGGGGGGGGAGCTTCAACTTGGCTCGTGTGTTGAAGCATGGAATTAATCAACTGAAGGGTCGCGCTGTAGCAGCTGGGCAATCGAGAGCAGATGGCGTCTGTTCGTGGGACAGAAATCAAGTGAGGCCCAGGAGGGATTTTCATTTTTGTGGTCTTAAAGGGAGGAGGATACACCGGGGCTCATCCTGTTCGTCCTCAGAGAGGGGTGCACAGATCGTAGCAGAACAATTTTGGGGGGGGGGGGGATAGCTAATTTGTACAAGGGGATTTTCTTGGTTGTTTTCTTGGTGTGCCGATGCTCAGCAGCAACCCCTGGAGGAGGAAAGGGCAGAGAATTAGCAATCAAAGAGGAAGCAATTTCCCCCTGGACACATGGGCCTATTCCATTTGTGTCCTTTCCCCTTATGAATATCCGAGTTGCATGATCAGTAGAGAGGATAGTTTTGAGCTGCTCCACCCCCAACAATAGTCAAAACGCATTTTGCTATTATCTCAGCCAGCAAGAGAGTGATTTCAGCTCCACTCCCTCCACAAAGGTTCAGAGCTACCAACAACAATTTCCCACAAGTAAGTTCGTTGTCCCTTTGCCTCACACCCATTTATTCACATGACTGGTTCCTACATCTCGGATATGTCGCATGAAAACAGAATGAGAAATTAGCACATGTCTCTCTGTTGGGGGCTCTTTGATACTGCAAAAGTTCTTTGAGGCCTACAGGAGAGTTAACGTGAATGCTACTACAGATTAATGAAGGTTGTCTTGTGATTGGAATTTGTCTGCTACCTCGCACATCACACAAGGATAAAGAAATTGTGATTGTTTTTTTGGTCAAGGTCAATCTTCAACTCTTAGGCACTTTCACATGAACTTGAGGGCATGGTTGCATTCTGAACTGAAAGGGTTATAGGGCTCGAGCCTTGCATTGGTCAAAAAACTGTTTCACCTATAGTACACTCCCTCCCTGCAAGATCTTTCATGTGCACATTGCTCTGCTAGTGGAAGCAAAAGAGGTAACCGCATGCTGACACACAGATGGAGGTCAAGCTTGTCGATGTGGACTTGTTGGAGAGTATGCTAGAAAAGCACGGATTTTGCGCATGAAAGTGTGTTTGTGATGTTTGGTAGGATTGATTGACACCATGGAATTCAACTTTGGATTTGTCTGGTTCATATCTATGTAACAAGAACTACACGTTGAAACGAATACTTGAAACATGTGTAAAAGGATAAAAAGTTGTGTAGTGTTAAAAGAATAAAAAGTTGAAGTCCGTTTGTATTGAGGCTGCATTGGGACTAAAATGTCAAAACATTCATTTGCGTTCTAAAACTAGGAGGAGGTGAATTTGCAGATGTTCGAGGCCTTGACACACAAAATAAACGGGCAATGGTTGTTTGAACCTGAGGAGGGTTTGATGCACATGGGGAAGGTCTAAATTGTTAGCAAGAAAGGGGGGAAGAAGAAACATGAGATATTCATTTCATCGATTTACGTGAAAGAGTCGAGGGTATGGAAGGTATTCATTATGATATTGGTACCATGTGTTGTGTACCCTTATGCTCAGAATAACATGGAGAACTTATACGAGGGAGGTTGTTGTTCAGTTCAATAGTATTGGAAAATGTGGTTTTTAATTAGCATGCTATTATAGTTTTCCCCTGAGGAAGCTTGAGATGAGTATTGTGTATGGAAGTATTTGTGTCAAAGGTGGTGGTTAGGGGGAAACCCAACATCGATGTCTCTATATCATTCGGGGTTGCCCTTGGTGGAAATCTTGTTAGCCCTTATCAACCTTGAATATTATGAAGCATGTGAGAACAGGAATGTATGTGCATGCTAGAGTCTAGTGGGAGTATGGGTGTCGAAGTGGCGTGTAGGCTCTTCTAGTGTGCAAGGGGGTATGAATTGAAGTGGGAATATGTGTGTGTGTGTCAGTGCATGTGTGTTTTGGGTGTCTCTGTATGTGAGTGTGTGCAGGAGTGTGTATGTGGAAGTATGTGGTTGTAAAAAGGAAAGGGAGATAATAAGAGAGGAAGAGAAGAAAAGAGGGTGTGTATGTGCATATGAGTGAGTAAGTGTAAGAGAGAGGAAGTGAGGTGAAAAAGATTGATAGAGAAAGGAAGTGGCAGAGAGTGCATATGTATCTGAGAAAAATGAGTGAGGAAGTGTGAGGAGGTAAAGTGGTTTGTTCATGTGTGGATCTACGAGAGTGGAAGAAGGTGTTGAAAAGAGTAGAGAAGAGGGTGAAAGAAGAGAGTATGAGAGGGTGCGAGTGTGGGTGTGAGAGTGAGAAGGAGTGAAGAGAAAAAGAGAAGAAAGGAAGAGAGTGAGACTCCCAGAGTCAACTATTGAAGCTAGGGCTTGGGTTGCATATTTGATCGTGCTTTCATTTTATCCTCGTCCACAATTCCATTTGAGTACAACTATGGGCTTAAAGTAACATCCGTTGACAGATTCCACATAATTCGAGAAAGGTATAAGAGTATATCGGCATCTATTCCTCGGGCATGGAGGCATAAACATTTTGGAAATCCTATTGGGGATCCCAAAGGAGGACACATTTGGGGACAATTGTGGACTTGGAGTGAGGAAAGGTGACAAAATACAAGGAAACTAAACAAAATACAAGTGTGTATAAGACACTTCTCCTTGGGTTTAGAGGCTCAACATTGCTATAGTGAGCAAACCTGGACGATGCTGCTGGAGTAAGAGGGAATCCATTAGAATCTTCATTCAAGATAGTACTGGACGACATTCTATTGGGACTTCAAGCAGCAACAACATATACCAGCTGAATGGAACAGGCAAATCGAAGGGTCGCAGCAGAAAGCATAGACATTACAAGGCCGTGACAACTTATGAAGTGCTTGCAAATTATGAATAAACACTCAGAGGACTCCTGTGAGGTGTGTGCTACTCAGATTTTAGCCTGCTGCTATGTTTTGGTGTCTCTCTATTGTCCCCTGCAAGTGAATCGAAGAGAGGGGAGATGCTTGCTGCTCGAGGCTCGTCACTCGGTTTTGGGAGGGGAAGCTTAAAATTGAAGGTGGTTTTCTCTCATTTGGAGGTACCCATAGTGGAGGTGTCAGGGGTGTCAGGGTGTGGGCACTCTTTTGGGGTGCAAGCAACCAGCAACGAGCTTGGGGGGGGGATTGATCAGAGGAGTACGTGAGCAAGAAAGAGGCAGATATGTCTTGATGGGTATTCGTGGATTACAAGGTCATTGTCATGGAGATGCATGGGGCTCATGTACCTTGTGAATGTTTGGATTGCATTTGACATGTTTTTTTGTTGAACCTGAAGAGGGAGAAGTACCCATTGGGAGGAAAACTGAGGTTTTCTCCTAGGTCAGTCCAATAACCATCTTTGGATCTTGTGGTGTTGGGGTGTGTGTTTCCACCTTGCTCGGTGAGCACAGAGTAGGCGAATGAAAAATCTCTGAAGATCATCTTCGGGGGGGGAGGGGACTGTAATCATCAGCATAGTCAAATCACAAAGAAGATGCATGCCAGGTTGAGAGAATGTATTTCAGGTATTGTCCACCTCTAGTGCGGTCTCTAATCAGAGATAAGCACGTCGTTCATTTTCTCTCGAAGACGTGTCTGTGCAGAAGCTCAGGATCGCTGTTGTGGTAAAGGAAGGATGGCGGTAGATATGCAAGATACGAGCAGCGTATATGAACCTTCCATAGATGTACCATAGCTATGAAAAAAATCAAAACAATCTATGTTGGAATATCCAAATCAGTCTATGCTCAACAAATTCCTCCACTGTGTGTAGACGCTGACATCGAGTGATCGTGGGCAATAGAGGGTTGTGTGAATCTCAAGGTTTGTGCCTGTTGTTCATGCATGATGAAACAAATCAATTGGATATACATGGTGGTAGTGTCACTGGGCTGAACATGTGTTTGCATATAGTCGACATTCCAACAAAAACTTGGTGTTTTTTTCTTTTTCCTTATTGTGCGAGCACTGAAGTCATATCAAGTCAAGGGATGAAAAGTTGTTCTCTAACAAGATAAGACATGTAATTTCATTTCGATATGTCATGCATTGTGTAACAGCTACGACTCTTGCATTCCAAAAATGTGGTGACAAAATCATCCCCTACCATAGTAACTGGTCATTGTAATAAGATTTGGTGTTCATTTGATTTCCATCTCCTAGGTGTTATTTCACATTTATTCACGTGGAGGAACTTGCAGCACCCGGGAAGCATGGAGATAGAATAAGAATGAGGGGGATTAGCATATCTAACAAAAGGAACAAAACTAGAGTATGTGAGTGAAAAAGGGGGGGTGGGGAATGAGTACACATGAGGAGAATGAAAAAGGGAGAAAGGTTTGTTGTCACGGTGTGCAGGAGATAGAGAGCTGAACTACCACGGGTGTGAGGGGTGCTTAGGGTTGCGAGGTGTGTGGAAGAAGAAGAGTGCATGAAATTTCGTAGGCATGTTGGTGTGTGCATATGTGAAGTGGTGAATGTGTATGTGTTTGCGAGTAGTTGAAAGGGAAGGAATAGAAATCTCGGATGCTAAAGAAGTTGGTAACAGGGGATAAAAAAAAAAGGAGTGCATTGGCGCATGTTCGTGAGCTAAGGCAAGTAAAGATTCTCCAAATATAGAAATCTAAGCGAATTAGTGGTGGAAAAACACCTTCTCCATGGCTTCATAAAAGCCTAACATAAACATTACTAATGATGAGATAAACTATTGATTCTACATATATATACTTCATATTGACAAAATATGACACTCAATTCCATAAAAACAGGTGGGAGGGAGGGGAAAATGGGATGGAAAAAAATGGATGGAAATGATGGGAGGTTGGCAAATGGGCACAATATTGGTACCCAAGATGCTCTATGAGCATGAATTCGATGGCCAAAGGTTCCTCTCAATGAGAAGGAAGCACCACCACCAAAACAACTTTCACCACCACCAAAGTGACCACCAAAAACACCACCAAGACCTCCATGTGGTGCTCTAATACCATGTAGAGAGTACATGTGTGGAAGCAAAATGAAAAGAAGAGCGTACTCACAAAAGAAAGAGTGTGTGAGACTCAAACTGAGTAGACCATGAGATGGGTAAACTCATGTGGATTAGAAATGGGCTTACCAAGAGCATGGAGTAGGCTCATCAAGCTTCTAACCAAGTACAAATGGGGGGAGAGGCCCTCCTTATATAGATTTGGAACGAGCTCTCTAAATTACATCTCATGTGGGATAATTCCCCTGAAAGGAGAATGAATACAATGGTAGAAGCAAATGGCAAGGTACCCAAGTACAAATAAAATGCAATATAAAATGCAAATAAACTAGAAATGGAGTGCCTCCTAGATACAAAATGGAGTTGCACTCATGCAGATACAAATATAGATGGTTAGGAGCAATCATGTCATCAACAATAGATTGCTTTTAATGCGATGTTTTTGTAAAAATAGTAGATCGCTCAGAAAGCGATGTTTTGTAAACAAAGTAGATTTTTCATGAATGCATGCTTTTCAAAGCATCACCCTCATGTATCTTCTAGTCATGACATAATTTGAATACCTATAAATACACACACTCTGATACACTCATCCATCAGAGTATGTGGGGAGAGATTGTACCCAATCTTGTGTTCAGTCTTGCCTATCTCTTTTCTATGTGTGCTCTTGTGACATTTCATTATTATATTATCTCTACATACATGTGTCTAATAGATCTGGTAAAAAATGGTATCATAGCTTGCACATGTTTCTGGAGAGGTGTACTTCTCAACGTCCATTCATGATTCGCGACATCCATTCAGTACCTATTTTGGTTCGTTAATTCTCATCCGGTCCTGGTTTTCATTTATCAATTCACATTTGTTTTCTTGTTCATCAATGTTTTTCAAATTCGTTACTATGCCCTGTACCCCTATGACAATATCACACTGTACACTGTCACATTGTTACACTATGGACTGTATACTATCACATTGTGCACTACTTTGGTTCATTTTATCAATTCATTTTATCAATCCGGTTACTCTTGTGGCTTACTCTTTGTTTTATCAATTTGGTAAATCCATTCAGTTACTTGTTTTATCAATTCGTTTTATCTATTCAATTAATCCATTTGGTTACTCTTGTGGCTTACTCCAAGGCATCAACTAAGGCATAGAAGTATGGCATAACTTTGGCATCTTTGGCTTCTCTAGCATTCATGGTTCTCTTGGTTTCCTTTGATTCTGTTGGCTATGTGCGAACCCTCTCTAACTAATGAGTGGCAATAAGAGCTTACTTATTTTCCTCTTTAGCATGTAGGGGATTTTACCCCCAACCTCTCATTTGCAAGAGATATGCTTTATCCACTAGCCTATTCTCACATGTTGATACCCCATTTCTTTTA
>MU260178.1:0-5000 GCA_020310875.1 Ceratopteris richardii | reverse complement strand
ATACCTTTCTTGTGACACATATATGCCATGATCTGTATAAGTGACTTCCATTCCAAGAAAGTATGACAACTTTCCTAGGTCACTGATCTTGAACTCTTTCTCAAGTAATCTCTTTACCTCCTTGATTCCTTCATCTGAAGTACCTGTGATTATAATGTCATCTACATAAATACAAATGTAGATTGTACCTTCCTCTATTCTTTTGATAAGTAGACTTGAATCTGCTTTTGAACTTTGATATCCAAGATCATTGAGATACTTCACCAGTCTATAGTTCCAAGCTCTTGGAGCTTGCTTCAATCCATACAATGCTCTTCTCAACCTGCAAACAAAATTTGGATATCTAGAATCTATAAACCCTTGAGGTTGTTCCATGTATACCTCATCTGATATGTATCCATTCAAGAATGCATTTTTTATATCCAATTGACTTAGAGTCCATCCTTTTGAAGCTGCAATAGAAATGATTGTCCTTATAGTTGACATCTTAGCTACAGGACTGAATGTCTCATCATAATCTATGCCATAGGTCTGGGCATAGCCTTTCACCACCAATCTAGCTTTGTATCTGGCTATACTTCCATCTGCAAGCTTCTTCACTTTATAAACCCATTTATTTCCAATTACTTTCTTACCATTTGGTTTAGGAACAAGTTCCCATGTCTTGTTCTCCTCCAGTGCATTGAATTCTTCCTTCATTGCTTCTTCCCATTGCTTCTTACCTTTAGCTTCATCATAGTTCTGAGGTTCTTCATCATCTTTGACCATATATGCATAGTTCTTCTGAGTTATGTAAGAAGTATCATAAGAATACCTTTCTGGTTGTCTCTTTGTCCTGCTTGACCTTCTTGGTTCACATTCTTCATAAGTTTTTGGATACAGCTCTTCATCAAATATAGGAGCTTCTTCATTCATTCTTGTTAATCCACTTCTGGATGTACTTGCTTGCATATAGTCTTCATCTCTATTCACCTGCACAATTGATTTTCCTTTCTCACATCTTCTTACCTCTTCTTCAAATTCTTCAGCTGTATGAATTTGATCTGCATACCAACTTTTCTGTTCATCAAATGTAACATCTCTAGAAACAACAAATTGTTTGGTTAGAGGATTCCACAATCTGTAACCCATCTGCTTTTCATCATAACCAATGAACACATATTTTTCTGCCTTTGGTTCAAGTTTATACCTAAGTTGTGATGGCACATAAGCATATGCAATTGATCCAAACACTCTACAATGATCTAGTGTTGGTTTCTTACCCCACCAAGCTTCATATGGAGTCATTCCATTCAGAGCTGCACATGGTAATCTATTCACAAGATATGTAGCTGTATTTACAGCCTCAGCCCAAAGATAATTTGGACAGTTCTTCTCCTTTAGCATAGCTCTAGCAAACTCAACCAAAGTCCTGTTCCTTCTTTCTGCTACACCATTTTGTTGTTGTGTATACCTGCAAGTTATTTCTCTCTTAATACCTGCATTCCAAAGATAATCATTGAACTCTTGGGAGAAGTATTCTCCCCCTCCATCAGACCTCAGTCTCTTAAGCTTTTGACCTGTGACTCTCTCTGCATATGCATGAAAATGCTTGAAAGCTCCAAACACTTCTGATCTTTCCTTCAAAACATATAATGTTATCCATCTTGTAGCATCATCAATGAAAAGAACATAATACCTTGAGCCACTGATAGATCCTTCTTTTGTTGGTCCCCATACATCTGTATGAATGAGCTCAAGTACTCCGTCATGTTTGAATCCTTTCTTCTGAAATGGTAACCTGTGTGCTTTACCCATTTGACATGCTTCACATTTATAAACCATATGTTGACTTTGCACATTTGGTAATCCTAGTACAGACTGATTAGCAACCATAGCTTTAATTCCTCTTTCATTAAAGTGACCTAATCTCTTATGCCAGAGATCAAGTTCTGTAATCACTCCTTCACCATGTGTGAGCAAAGCTTGACCAATGTTCCCTTGCACTCTTAAAGTAAAGAGTCTACCTTCTTTCTTACCAGAGACAATCTGATTATATCCATTCTCTGGATCTTCCACAAATACTCCTTCATTTGTAAACCTGACTTGAAAACCTTTTTCAACTATCTGTCCCACACTAATCAAGTTTTTAGGTATTGTAGGAACATACAAAACATTGGTTAGCAAATCTGCTCCACTCTTGCATTTCACTTTTCCAATTGAATGTACACTATGTCTTGTATTATCACCAGTTTGAACTGTGTGACTAGAAATGCCTTTTTCCAAATCTGACATCAATTCTATGTTTCCTGACAAATGATTAGAACATCCAGAGTCAATGTAAAATACCTTTAGATCTTCTTTGTCTGATGTGCTGATTGAATTCATCATCAATGATGTATGACTTTCATTCTGTGTGTCATTTGCATAGTTGTAGTAGGTGGTGTTGTAGGATTGATTCTGTCCCCAACTTCTTCCTCCACCTCTACCATAGCCTCCTCTTTGACTTTGTCTACCTCTTTGAAAATTACTTTGATATCTTCCACCTCGACCTCTGCTATTGTTGTTTTGATTCTGGTTTGATCCTTGTTGGTTGTGCCAACAGTCATGAGCCAAATGATTACTCAATCCACAGATCCAGCAAGCCTTTTTGTTGTTATTTTGATTACCTCTTCCTCTTCCAAAACCTCTTGCTCTTCCTCTGCCAGTGCCTTTACCTCTTGCATAATAAGCTTGAGAATTAGACTCCTCTTCATCCTTTGCTTTACCTTTATCTCCTTTCTTCTTATTCTTCATGTACATTGCAGAACTTTGACCTTTATCTCCATCTCCCTTCAAGTCTTGCTCATATGTGAGCATCAAACCAAGCAACTGGTTCAAATCTGGAACATAATGATTTAATGAAAGTTCTGTTGATAAGACAAAAGGTTTCCACCTTTCATCCCCTCTCAAACCTGCAAGTAGTTGAGCAATCAATCTGTGATCTTCAACATCTTCATCTATGGATCCAAGACTATCTGCTAGATCCTTCATCTTAGTGACATAATCACTAATACTTTGGCTTGGCTTCTTTTTGAATGTTGTAAACTCTGACCATAGACTTGCTTTCCGTGCTTTAGTAGTACTTTGAAAATGATACTCCAATGCATTCCATATATCTTCAGATGATTCCAATCCTCTGATGTGTGGTAGCAAATGATCAGAGATTGTATTGTAGATGTATGCTTTTGCACTTGCATCCTTCTTCTTCCAATGCTTTAAAGCATCAAGTTCTTCTTTCTTTGGTCGGCTTTCATCTTCAAATACTGGCTTCTCTTCTTCACCTGTAACATATATCATGAGATCCTTACTCATAAGTAAGGCTTCCATTCTCATTACCCATGCGGGGTAATTATCTCTGTCCAGTTTGTCAATGGAAATATGATCTGCCATAGTTCTTTCCTTGTGCTGCAACCTGTGAGCTTAAAGAATAAAGGATAATACCTTTTGAAGTTCTTTGTGTATGAGGATACTTTTGAAGTAACTTTTTGATGCCTTGTGTCTTCAAATGCTTCACCTTTCAAACTTTACCGGAAAACTTTACAAAACTTCTCGTACCTTTGTCGTCTTCTGCTCTCGAGAATCTTTCTGCTCTGATACCACTTGTTGATGTATAAAACACCACAATAAATGAATTAATGTGACACTAGAACACCTCTATGGTCACTATTAACTCATTGCCACTCCAAACTTTGAGAAACGATAGCCTAAAGTGAGAACTTTGCTTCTACAGAAATTTCTAGTCACCGAAATGACATACCTTCAGTATTTTGCTAATTTCTCCTAGCTCAAGTATGCTTTCTCCATGAAACTTTATAGGCTAAAACTAGAAGAGTATAGCTTTCCAACAAGCTATCATATGCATCAAACGGAGCTCTAGAACTCAAGTTATGGCCCTCGCAAGATGACCCTGTATGACCTTCCAAAACTGGAAATCTTGCCTGTTTTAGTATTTCTGATGTCCAAAAATAAAAAATTCGATGCCTAGCATCGAATTTCAGTCCAAGTCGATGCCAGGCATCGACTTTGGGCTTTTTTTGGCTATTTTTCTGCACCAGAAACACTCTATTTTACACACACATGAAGAAGATGACTTATATGATAGAAGTCGATGTCGGGCATCCATTTTATGTTGGAACTCGATGCCAGGCATCGAGTTGCTCCACAAACTTCATATTTTTAGAAGATTCAACAATAGTTAACACACAGAGAATGAAAAAATGACTTATCAGCCAAATTTCGATGCCAGGCATCGAATTGCTCAGAAAACTTGAACTTTTGAATTCATCACACAGTAGGCAAACATGGAGATGATGGAGAGAGACTCATACATAGAACTTTACTCAGTTCTTTCTCACAGCTATGAAAACTCAGAAGTTTTACAGATGCTTTCTCACTCAGAGAAGCCCGACTATTCTCAGTCGTATAAAATGAACTCCTTCTACTTCTTCTCTCTATTCTCTCTCTCTCTCTCACTGCGTCAGTTGATACAAACTAACTTATATAGATTTTCGTATTCTCGTGATTTTAAAAAACTTCTAGAACTAAAGTGAACTAACTTTGCAAATATGATACATTTGTGAATTTGTCCCTTCACATAGGCATGGGGTTTTCTTCCTAAGATTTGACCTCCAAATATATGTCCAATTAGTGAGTGTTTCTCCAACATATATATATATATATATATATATGTGTGTGTGTGTGTGTGTGTGTGTGTGTGTCTATTATCTATCTATGTATCTATCTATCTATCTATCTATCTATCTATCTATCTATCTATCTATCTACTATCTATCTATCAATCTATCTATCTATATATCTATCTATTATCTATCTATCCTATCTATCTATCTATCTATCATCTGATCTATCTATCATAATCTATTATTTATCTACCTATCTATCTATCTATCTATCTATCATCTCTCTGCATGTCTGTATGTATGTCTGTGTTTTCTATCTATCTATCTATCTATCCTATC
>MU260177.1:187500-352100 GCA_020310875.1 Ceratopteris richardii | reverse complement strand
TGGTCACAAAAGGAGTATGAAATATTGTGCAGGATGAAAGACATCCTGTTACACCTACGAATATAGGTTAGGCAAATACAGGTGCTGGAGCTGATGGAGATGGTGTCCAAGATGATGATATTCCACAGATTCCTGATCATGCTGTTGTTTCTGTTTCACCTACTATAGAGCAAACTTGTTGGGATGGCAGAGATGCTCAAGCACATGCATTGATAGCTTTGTCCATCAAACATGCCATTATTCATCTTACTCGCTCTTGCAAAACAGCTAAGGATGCTTGGGATACACTTACGATTGTATGAGCCTAGGAACGATGCTCTTGTGCTACCTCCAAAACAATTGAAGAGTGAGCACATGAATGAAGGTGATTCTGTGGATAGTTTTCTCACAAAGATCAAGGATTTGAAAGAACAGTTGATTTCTGTTGATGAAATTATACTAGATGGCTCACTTTTGCACACCATTTTGAATGGTCTTCTTGAATCATATCAGATTTCGCTTCTACTCTTTGTTTGATGATGTAAGGAAATCCAAATGCCTTGTCGTTTGAGGAGTTAGTCTCTATTTTGTTGCAGGATGACAAGTCTAGGTAGAACAGGTCTATTATGCGTGTTGTAGATCAAGCTTTCGTGGCTAGTCAGGGCAAAAGGTAAATGGATCTCTTCTACTAGTAAGCAAAAATTTGCAAATGCTGCACATTCGAAGAAAGAATAAAAGATGAGAAGAAAAAAGCAAAAATTATTTTGCAAATACTGTAAAGCAAATGATCATTTCATCAAGAGCTGTCCAAAATTGGCTGCTAAAGAGGCAAAGAAGAAAGAACATGAAATTGTTGTTGCAGATGCCTCTACACCAAAAACACTGTGTGCTTCTTGTGCAGGAGGAAATGGGCGTTTACTATTATTTGTAATTTTGACGCATCTTCTCATAAGCAGTGCATGTCTACAGTAGACTCCGATGTTTGGTACTTTGATAGGTGGGGACAAAACATTTACCGTGTAGCAAAATTTGTTATGTTCACTCAATGATCATTTCTAATGAAATAACTTGTGAATGGTAGCTATCTAAGTTATTTAGAAACTTTCAAAAGGAATTTGATCAATTGCTAGTAGATAAAGAGCAATGTTCACTTTATTGAGAAGATGGAGTGACCAAATAGCAAGTTTTGGTTCACTATGAATATTCCAAGTCATCTATTTGATCCATTGATTAGAGGATCATACTCCAACGGCCTTAGAAGATTATTTGTGGTTCCTTTGAAGCTCAAGAAGTCTACTTTACACTTCTCATCCTTTTTTTCATTGGTGTGAAGCAAGGATTTGCAGCACCACCTTATCTCTGGAAACTATCCACCATCTCTCCAATAGTGGTATCAGAGCAAAAATAAGGTAAAATGGGAGATGGATTTCCATCATTCAATGAAAAATTGGACAAGGGAATTTATCCAACATGGTTTGAAAGGAGGAAGGCTTACCTACAAGGAAGACGCTTGTATGGATACATATATGGATATGAAGAAATTGCAACCTTTAGAAGCAAAATCCAACCTACAAGAGAGGAGTAAGAGAGACTAGCTACATGGTGTGCAAAGGATGCTCTATCCAAGTCTTACATACTCAACTCAATATCTGATTTCTTATTACCTCATATTAGGAATTGAAACACCTCTCAAGAGACTTGAGAAGTTCTTTCATGATACTTATCATCAAATACAAGGGCTAGGAAGAACAAACTTTGGATGGAGTTCACAAACTTGAAGAAGCAACTTAAGGAAATTGTAGCTGACTATGTGACCAAGATGAAAGATGTAGCAGATCAACTTAGGCGAATTGGAGAAGAAATAGAAGAGGAGCACATAGTAAGGCAAACCATAAATGGCGTTAAAGTAGATGACAAATGGGAGTCTTGTACCACAACAATGGACTTATATATGGACTTATATATGGACATTAGAGTATTGAAATCAATACTCTAATGGACAACTCTTCACACATGAAACAAAGCTCAACAAAAATGGAGATTCTTTAAGAGGTAATCAACCTTCTTCCCTTTACAGTAATAAAGTTAAGAGTAAAGATAAAGCCAAAGGTAAGAAGTATGAGGAAGATGCAAGTACCTCTTAAGTGAATTTCACAAGTAGAGGTAGAGGTATTAGAGGAAGGGATAGAGGAGGAAACTTTGTGGCTTGACCAATCATACCAGAGATCAATGCTTTTGGAATACAAAGAACCAAAGAGGAAGAGGCTTCCACAGAGGAGGTTATGTCCAAACAAGGGCAGATTCAATAAAGGAAGCAATTATCATCAAAACGACAACCAAGGCTACAACAACTATCAAGGGGGCTTCAAATGAGAGAGAGAACAAATTATGCAAAAGACCAAGAGGATTCTCTATTGTTCATGAACATGACATCCAAGCAAGGTAAAGATGATGATCATCTATTCTATATTGATTCTAGTTGCTCCAATCATGTAGCAGGCAATGTAGCACTCTTATCTGATCTTGAAAAACCCAGGGAAGCATGAAGTCCAAAGAGTTGATGATACTAGGCACTCAATAATGAAGATTGAAAATGTTAAAGCATTTGATGGTAATAGAAAACTTCTAAGCAGAGTATTTTATGTGCCAACAATTACAAAAAACCTAATCATTGTTGGAATAATTGTTGATAAGGGTTTAAACATCAGATTCAAAAGCACGGAGAATATGTGAAGGACCCTCAACAAGGCTTCAAGAGGATTGAAAATGGTGATAAATCTGGTAGAATATTGCTCTCTTCAATTATGAGGATCAAACCCTATCAGAATTGGAAATTTGGCATAAGGGGTTAGGTCATATATAGGAAAGGACATTGAAGCAAATATGTAGGGATTAGAGTGTTCTTGGAATGCCAAATGTGACCAAACAACACATGATCTAGGAATGTGGAGCGTGCCAACTTGGCAAATCACATAGGAAACCATTCAATGAAAGAGGATACATTTAAGAAGACTACTTCAAGCTTGTACACACAGATGTATGAAGTCCTAGTAGAGAACCTTCAATTTGACGGTCATGGTATTATGTCTCTTTCATATATGATTGTAGTACATGGACAATACTTTATTTTATGAAGCATAAAGATGAAGTCTTTACTTGTTTAGAAAAGTACTTGGAATTGATTGAGAATCAAATAGGTAGAAGCTTGAAGAGGTTGAGATCGGATGGAGGTGGTGAGTATTTCTCACATGAGTTTGATTCCTTCTTATAGGAAAGAGGCATAAAGAGAGTGATTACAACAAGTTATACCCTTGAATAGAATGGAGTAGTAGACAGAGAAATAGGTTAATTGTAGAGGCTCCAAGGTCAATGTTGAATGAGAAAAAACTCCCCAACTATTTATAGGAAGAAGCTGTTTTCTACTCTACCTATTAATAGACTTCCATCCAAGTCTCTCAATGGGATGACACCTTATGAAGCTTGGAATGGCAAGTGAACCTCATTGGATCACTGTAAAACTTTTGGGTGCATTGCCTATGCACATATTTCTTGACAGATAATGGGACAACTTGATCCAAAAGTTGGGAAATATATATTTATTGGCTATGATGAAAATTAGAAAGAATATAGGTTATATGATTCCTCTAAAAAAGATTTACAGTTAGTAGGGATGTGGTTTCTAATGAAAATAGTTCTTGATTTGAGGATGATTGCAAGAAAGTAAAGTTACCCTATGATTTGTAGAGTGACATTCCAAATCTGACCAAGGAAGAATCAAGTATATCAAAAGAAGCCAATTCATCAACCTTTAAGAATATAGAGCTTTGAAGTCAAAGGGCAAAGTGAAGATAAAGAAATTGGAAGATGTCCAAAGTCACCCAACCAAGCACTTAGAAGATCTCAATGGAAAGTAAGAAACCTATAAGGTATGGCTATGACACATCACTCATCACTAAGCATTCTATATATAGCTAAGGATTCTATGTGAGACGAACCTTCTTCATTTGAAGAAGCCAATAATAAGAATGGAGAGAAGCTATGTAGGAGGAGATTGAAGCACTACAAGAGAATGGCACTTGGGATTCGGTTCTCAAGAAACCATTTATGAAGGTAATAGGACTCAAGTGGATTACAAAGTCGAGAAGAATTCAGATGGGTCAATCAATAAGTATAAAGGAAGGAAAGTAGCAAAGGGGTTTGGTCAAAACCATGGAGTGGATTGTGAGGAGACATTCTCACCTATGGCCAAGATGCCAACTATTAGAGTTTTGGTGAGTATGCTACCTCAAAAAATTAGAACTTGTACCAATTAGATGTTAAAAATGCATTCCTAAATGAATGGATCTTTGAGGAGTTCTACATGGCTCAACCACCAGGGTATGAAGACAAAGATAAACTAAATCATGTATTCAAATTAAGGAAAACATTTTATGGTTTAAAACAAGCACCTAGATCTTGGAACCATAGACTAGTCACCTACACTACAACATATCAAGGGCATACCCACGTTGTGCATACCGACCGTCATGCCTCCTCGACATCGGTATGACTCTTGAAAATGCTTGAAAAACCAGGGAGGCAATACCAACAGTCACTTAATCCTCAGAAACCTGGTGCCAATATAAGCATTGGTATGAGCATTAGTGTGAGTGTTGATAGCCTATTGCAACTTACCGATGCTTATGCTGACACTAATACCAGTGCCTATACTTAGGCTCATATTGAGTGTTTTCACCAAAACTGCGAGCGAAAACCAATCTATAAAGCATATTTTGTATCCAATTGATACATCTTTCAACTATTGGAGGAGGAAACTACAATAAAGCTCCTTACGCTAAAAATGTTAGCTACTGACTTGAGATTTTCTTGAAACTATTCCATAATGTTGAGCAAAATCTTTTGCAACCAGCTTCACCTTATACTTAGAGATGCTTCTGTCTACATGCCTATTTACCTTGTAGACCCATTTATTGACAATGAATTTCATGTCCGTTTGTTCTTGGTATTTGAGAATCAAGCTTTAGTATGCTTCAGATGATGTTTTTATCTTGAAGACATCACTCATGTTGCATTCACAAATTGTATTGAAAGTTTGAGCACTCATATGCATTCACCTATTGTATTAGAACGTTTGAGCATGTTATCACTTCTTTATGTAATTTCAAAAAGCATTTATCTTTGTAAAAAGAGATGATTAAAAGGCCAAAAAAGCAACAAGTTTGGATTGTTGAGATTGATTTACAATCAATCAGTCAAGAAGTAGATTTAACTTCAACTTTTCTTTTCCTAGATTTTAGGAAAAGTAGATTTAATCAATAACAAAAAGTTGTCCTGCTCATTTTGAATTTAGATTCAAGAGGATTGAGTTGTGGAAAGCTACCCATATGTCTATATAATGACTTTAAAAAAATTCTATACTATGTTGGAAGAGAATTGAAGCAATATACATATAATTTGGTCATTTTGGATTGCTCCTTCATTTCTCTGCTCCTTTCGCATACTCTCTTATCTTGGAGAGATTGTTACTCTCTCTAAAGAGCTCTAAATCACATGATTAAGTGTTTATTCAAAAGCTATCACTGTCTACTTTGTTTGTATAAATATAAGTTTTCAAGTCACTTGAATAAGTAGATTTCGAGAAAGCTCAGCTTAGTTTTACAGTCTCAAGGTCATCTTGAACACATCCCTCAAAAATCACGATGACATCTAATTAGAGTTAAGCTTATTACTCCATCATTTGTTATTATAAATTAGGGATTTTATGCATAAAATCAAGCTGAGCCTATGTATGAAACTTTGTGAAGAGGATATCTCCAAGTGTATTTGTGTTGGCTGCTTGAGTATTTGAAGTCATAATATCCATCGATACTTAGAAGGTGTTTCTTTGAGCTAGTCAAGGTGCACTTTATCTTTTTTTTGCGTTAACTTGTTCTTATTGATGTTCTAAAGTATCTATTTGTTTCTATTGCACTAACCACAAAGCTAGAAGGTCTACCTTACATGTCCAAAGATCAAGGGTAGGTCCAATGATGGTCTACTAGACCGTCTTCACCACTTGAGAACCATAATTCAAGTCTCTCCAAGTTTTTCCAACTTCTTTAACTGGTATCAGAGAAACTTCAAGATGGGAGATGGCTTTCCATCAATGCTTGAAAACACTTGGTAGAAATTATTATGCCACTTGGAAAGTTAGAATGGAGGCTTATTCGCAATGAAGAAATCTATACTAAATTGGATAGGGTGATGAAGCAATGCCTATTCGAAGATCCAAAGGAGGACCGACAGAAGAGGAGAGAGATAGACTCAGACTTTGGTGAGCAAAACATGCTCAAGCTAGGTCATACATACTAAACTCTATCTCTCATTTTCTACTACCACATATTAAAGGATGCAAAAAAATCTCAATAGATTTTGGATGGCCTAGAGACTCTCTTTTCTGCTAGCACAAAGGCAAGGAAGAGTCATCTTTGGAATGCATTCAACCAGATGAAGAAGAATCCAAAAGTAACCATCACAAGGTTTGTTACAAAGTTTAAGGAGGTTGCTGATTGATATTGTGAGTTGATTGAAGAAGAGGTTATCATGAGTCAAATTCTCAATTGGATTAGAGGTGACCAAGAATGGAAATCTTTCACGACAGCCCATGATCTCATCATTGATGTTCAAACTCCATACTTCAACATCTTTCTTTTACGAATCTTTAATCAAGAGGAAAAAATATCTTAAAAGAAGTTAACTCCTATCATAGTAACTAAACTAGTTGCTCTATATGCAAATCATGAGGTCAAGAATCTCAAAGGCAAGAAGAAGCAAGAAGATGAAGAGGAGACTTCCCACGAAAAATGTTCAAGCAAGATCAAGTAGAAATGGAAGAAGAAAGGACCAAAGCATGACAAAAAATTGGAAGAAGAAAGGAACAAAAAGACAAGATATGGCACCAATAGAGGCAAAGATGGACACAACTTCAACAATAACAATAGAGGCCCTAACATAAGGTACTACAACAATTATTTTGAAGATAAAAAACATGAAGGCTCATTGCATTTGATGAATCTAAGCGACAAGTAAGGTAAGGGAGATGATCGTCTATTCTACATAGATTAAGATTTTTCAAATCATGTTCAAGGTAGCATAGCTCTCTTATCAAACTTGTAAAGTCCTAAGCATAGACATGAAGTACAGAAAATGGATGATACAAAGCATAATTTCAAGAAGATTGGTAAATCTCAAAGCTTCCAAATGCCACGACAAACATTATGAGTAAGATACTCTATGTTTCGAATATTTCCCAAAAATTAATAAGTGTGGGCCAAATAGTTGAGAAAGGCTTGCAAGTTAGGTTCACCCAAGTTGGAGCTTTTGTCAAAGATCCATGTGAAGGGTTCAAGAAGATAGCAAAAGGTGAGAAGCATGGTTGACTCTTTACTTTTGAAGTAGGAAAAAAACCCAAAACATAGTTCTATTCTAATTTGGATCTCAAATCCTAAGTGAGCTTGAAGTGTGGAGTAAGAGGCTAGCTTATGTGAATGAAAGAACCTTGAAGGATAGATGTAGGGATCAAACTATTCTAGGACTCCCAAACATATCAAAGCAACACATGATCAAAAAATGTGATGCATTTCAAATTGGGAAGGCATAAAGACAACCATTCAACAAGAAAGGCGACATCCAAAAGAACTTATTAGACTTAGTACATACACATGTATGGGGGTCAAGCTAAGAACCTTCATTGGTAGGATCAAGGTATTATGTCTCATTCATTAAAGACCTTGTGAGTGGACTACAATCAAAAGCATTCCAAGGTATGAATTCTTATGAAGCATGGTATGGAAGAAAACCTAGTCTTGGACATTGCAAGTTGTTTGGTTGTTTAGCTTATGTTCATGTACCATCACAAATAAGAGGAAAGGCAAAGATGCAAGAGTGTGGAGAATGCTAAAATCAAGTCGCTAGAACATCAACAAGGGAGAAAAGACAACCAACAAGATATGTACATGATTCCATATTTCTTACAAACCATTCAATCTACTTGGCAAATGACTCAATTGGAGAAGAACCCTCAACCTATGAAGATGCAAATGGAAACTCTAATTGGGAAAAGTCCATGAAAGAAGAAATAGATGCATTAAAGGAGATGGAAATTTGAGATTGGTTCAAATGTCATCCAATTAGAAGGTCATTATTGCAGATGGATATATACACTAAAAAGGAACTCAATGGATTAATTTTCAACTACAAGGAATTATTAGTTTCCCAGTAACAAACTGATGGTATAGACTTTAAGGAAACATCCTATCTAATTGCAAAGATGACTACAATCAGAACATTGATAAGTGTAGTTGCTACAAGAAATTGGAGATTCTTGCAAATTGATATGAAAAATGCATTTCTAAATGCTTGGATAAGTGATGAGGCATACATGTCACAACCTCCAAGTTTTGAAAACCCTAATCATACATCCCATGTTTGTAGAATTAAGAAAGCATTGTATGGATTGAACCAAGCTCCTAGAGCTTAGAATTACAAGTTGGTTATGTACCTTCAAGATCAAGGCTTCATACCTAGGAACACAAATCATTCTTTGTTCAAAAGAAAGGATCACAGTAAGGTTATAAATCTATGTGTATGTATGGAAGACATTATTGTGAAACCTCATGATCTGAATGGCATTCAAAGATTCAAAAGACACATGCAAGAGGAGTCAAAAATCAATGACTCAGGTGAGCTCACATATTTCCTAGGTAACTCAGTGATTTATACACCTGAAAAAATGTATCTAACTTAGAGAAGATACATTTAAGATCTTCGTCACAAATTCAAAATGGAAAACACCAAGCTTGCAGGTACACCTTTAGAATTGAACCATAAGCTAAGTTTCTATGAGGGTGAGCAGATTGATGCCCCTGAAGAGTATCTAAGCTTAGATGGCAGCTTGCTATATGCTACTCATAGAAGACTCGATATATCCTGTAGTGTGGGAGTGCTTCACCATTTCATGAACTCAGATAGAAAATCACACATGGATGTTGGAAAGAGAGTATTCAAGTACCCTTTATGACACTTAATGAAGGTATCAATTATCCTTAATCTTCAAATTTGGATATCAAAGTCTATTTAGATGTAGATTGGGCAAGATCACTAGATGATAGAAGAAGTAACTTTGGATACTTAGCATTTGCATGTTCAAAATTAGTTTCTTTGATCGTCAAGAACAAACCAACACTTGTTTTGTCTTCAACTGAAGTAGAATATAGAGATCAAATTATTACCATACAATAAACGATATGGGGCAAGGAGTTGTACTTAGAGTGGGACTTGTAAGTTTCAAACCTATCTTACTTGGACGTAATGTAAGTTCCATGCATCTAGGTACAAATCCAATTTTCAATGCAAGAACAAAGCACATCTAGGTGCATCAACACTTTTTAGAAGACAAGCTTACGACAAAGGAAATTGACATTTCATTTGTTCCCAACAAGAAGGAAATAGCAGACTTGATGAAAAAGGCACTTGACGGGATAAATATATGCACATTTAAATCTATGGTAGGTATTAAACCTATTAGATAATAAAGACTCAAGCATACTTTAGCTTGCACGGGAGTTGTTGGAGCACCAAGCTTTCATTATGGTTTAGATGATTTTTTATCTTATCCCCAAGACATCACATCGATGTTCAAGAGAATTCAATCACTCATGTGCATTGACATATCCCCATGAGTTTGGTGTGGTTGAGATTGTTTCTCAATCAATCAACAATGAAATACATATAAATTCAACCTTGTCTTTTCCTAGATTATAGGAAAAGTAGATTCAATAAATCACAACAAATTCTCCTGCTCAGCTTGAGCTTGAATTCAAGAGGATTCAGTCCTAGAAAGCTACCCAAGAGTCTATATAATGACTCTCAAACATTTTACACTCTCTTGCAAGACAATTGAAGCAATATACATATACTTTTGGTCATTTTTGGATAACTCCTTCATTTCTATACTTCTTCTTCCTTAGAATCAATAATCTACAGAGGTTTTTGATCTGTCTACAAAGCTCCAAAGCACATGTTTAAGCATTCATTGGACTTTTGTCCCACTCTAGTTTGTTTGCATAAATTTTCAAGTAATTTGGTTTAGTAGTTTTACCAGAATCTAAGTTTTAGAGTCTTGAGGGCATCTTCTACACATCCCTCAAAAATTGCGATGACATCCAATCAGTTTTAATGTGTGTTATCCTTCATCGGGTGTTATAGATTAGGGATTTTATGCATCATAAAAATCCAATACCATGTATGAAACTTCGTTAAGAGGAATTCTTCCAATTGTAACTCTACTTGCTGCCATAACATAAATCATAACATAAATCCATAACATAACAAATTTAAATCCATATTTAAATTTGAATTCATAACATAAATCCATATTTAAAAAGTTTTAAATATGGAGTGTTTGAAGTCATAAATAAATCCATATTTAGAACGTTTTTTGAGCTACTCAAGGTGCAAGTTATCTAGTTAGCATCAAATTTTTCTTGTTGATGTTCCAAAGTACCTATTGGGTTTTATTGCATTATCCACATGCCTAGAGATAGTATTAGTTTATATATCCAAGGATCTAGATTAGGTCCTATACTCATTTATTGGACCATCTTCACAACTTGACAACAATACTTCCAAGCCTTTCGAAGCTTCTCCAACTCCTTTCACTTGGAACTAATGAACAAATATCATTTTCGTCACGTTACTTGACTTTGTTCATCATGGATTCCTTCCATTGAGTATGGTTCTTAGCCTCTTCAAAAGAATTTGCTTCTTCACAAGCTATAAATTGACTCATGTAGGTATAGTGTCATGAATTAGGCACTGATCATAAAAAGACAACCTATGAGGAGCCAAACCTCTTAATCAAAGAGCCACAATCAATCATACCGTCATACCCCATGGTATGGCATAGAGGAGACAATGGTATATGCTCATAAATCATTGCTCTACATATGAGAATCAATGCATACTTTTATTTTGCCACTATGTTTCTAAAGTATAACACTCGTAGATGAAAGACACCTTTAACATTCTACTAGAACAATAATACCTACCTCCTCTAGTTTTGCAATTTCTAGCTTTACTACCTCTCCATATTTGGATTGAGTTGATAAAGCCTACTTCTTCTAGGTAGGGCTCCCTCAACTAAGAGTATTTGATGTAATCTAAGACCCTCGAGAATCCCTGTTAGATCCTTGTAGGACCATGCAAACAAATTTTTATATGATAAAAGAAGAGAAGTTACCTTCTATAGTAAAAAGGGATAGTGCCACAAGGAGGAGGCTAAATGGATTGTTTGAGGATTCTCTTCATCTCCAAGGTTTACTTCTTGAGCAAGTGCTTCATGAGTGGCCTCACTTGAAACATTATGCACATTATATGCAGGAGTAGAATTCACCTTGTGTTCGATAATGTGTTTTTTGGTCCATTCTTGAAGAATATATCAAAACGGGAGGTCTTCTCTACTCATAGGCTCAAAATTAGCCCCCTTAGTTACTTCTAAAATTTTTATATTTTTAGGCCCTCTCACCCTTTTAAATAACTCCGTAGTAGTGGATTTTTGTAAACTTTGTCCATTTTGATCCAATGGACTGATTTAGTCTAATGGTCTCATTGGAGTATTTAGACCCGATCCATTTTGGTCCAATGGCCCTATTTGGTTGAATGGTCCAATTTGAGTACTTGGACTCTTGCAAGGTACTTGCTCACTTCTTGCTAATTTTTAGCCATGAAGACCATTTTGTGAGAAATGCTCAATTTTGGTCCCAAAAGACTCAGTGTTGACCGAAAATGCTTTTTTCTCACAATGACTTACTTTTTCTCCTCTATTAGTGTTCCATCTTAAATAATCATTTTTTGAATCTTTTTCATTACTTCGGCTTCTTCTACAATTACCTCATTTATTTTACTAATTTCAACAGTGCAACACTCTACACCACCCATCATCCAATTCAAGACATTATCTTCTTCTTGGGGTACAAAAGGCATTGCTTGAGTATCTACTATATAAACACTCACCTTGCGAGTGTTGCATCTCTCCTCTAAATGTATCTATAAGTGGTTATTAGTCTTCATGGAAATACACAACTAGGTCCTTCCCCAATCCTATAGTGTTTTTTCTTGCCTCAGCCAAGGTCTTCCCAAAAGTAGAGGAAAAGAGGTTTTCTCTGGTAGGGCCATCACAATAAAATCTTAGAAAAACTCACAATTCTCCACTATCATTTGTACCTTCTTGATGATGTCCAATGGTGTTATCGGATGTTGATCTGGTAATGTGAGAGTAAAGGGTGCCTCCTTGGTGAGGTCTAATTTTAGCTTCTTCATTGTAAAATAGGGCATGAGATTGATGCTAGAGCCTCCATCTACAATAATACCTATCAAACCTTCATCTTTTATGGAAACAAATAGCCTTGAACTTTGATAGTATACAAGGGTGCAAGAGGAAAATTTACCATAAAGTCATTCATACTCGGAGGAGAAATTAGATACATAGACTATGTGACCTTCACTAAGTCACTTCTCACCTTTGAGTCCATTTTATTGAGTTGAAAGAGACTAACCTTCTGGTGAATCCCTTCAAGGTTTCTTCAATATTTATGAGCTTTATGTCTTTTTGAGAGCTCGCAGGTTCGACTTTTAGTGAAGTCTTCACCATGTCATAGGCCTCTTGAATGGCCAGTCAATCCTTCAAATCAACCTTCATTTTTTCTTCTCTTTCCATGAATCCATGTTGTTTCTCCATGTGGGTTGGCTTCTTTTATGTGGATCCAGTCATCATGGGTGTTGTAGATTATGAAACATCATAAGACTCGGTAGTCTTATCCTTTGTTTGTGGAGACATTGAAATCATGTGGATTGGAGGAGAGTGATTTCTTGGGCAGTCTCTTGTATAAGTAGAAGTCCCTTTCCTCATGGGCTCTCTTGCCACAAAACTAGCAGCTTTTCTTGTTTAGTCAATTCATGTTCAAGTGTCCACTACTATTACATACACTACATGAAACCTACCTATGTACATCCTTTGTGGCCCGCAACTCTTCTATTTCACGATAAAGTTGAGCCACTTCATCATCATTGTGGCATAGCAATGGAAGCATGAAATTCTCCTCATGATGATGTTTTTCATGTTTATTACTTCCAAATCCCTCATTTGTTGCTCAATAGGATCTGAGTCTGTTTCATAGTTTGTTTGAGTACCTCCTTCAAAATGTAGTCTAGCTTCCTCTATGTGAGAAGCAGTTGCAAGAAAGTCGTTGAGTGTCCCATCAAGTTTGAGAGACTCCGTAAGCTTCTACTGGGATGATCTAGGAAGATCTTTGTCTATCCATTTCTTCACTAAAAGTCACCTTGTGCATGTGGCTATCGAGAGAAAAGTGTGTTAGTCCTAGTATGAAGTTCATGAAAAGATTCACCTAGTCATAGCTTCCAGTTTTAGAGTTAGTCTAGAGCTCTCTTTGAAGAGTCACTTGGTCAAAACATTTGTGAGAATGCAATCTTTAGTGCTTTCCAAGTGGCAAAGTGGTCATCAGCATACTGGTTGTACAACTTATCTGTAAGACCTTCTAATGTAGATGGAAAGAGCAGCATCATGGCATCCTCTCAACTCCAAAGTCCTCGACCATCAAGTTGACCTTTGATTGAAGCTTAGTCTTGGAATTGTCCCTCTTAAGCTTCAATATATCATCCCATGTCCTTGATGCGAAGTTCTTTCTTGAACTTGGAGAGTTTGTTGGAATCAAAAGCTTTCATCAAAATATCTATCATTTTATCATCTGATTTCATTTCTTAGAAGTAAAAATCCTTACATAGAACTATATCTTTATCAAAGTGTTAATGTACTTCAATGCTTTTTCTTCTTGCATGAAACATAGGATTTGAAGAAGATACACATATATGTTGAGTGAAGTCCCTAAACTTGATCTTTATTGATGATAATGCCACTCTTTGTTTTATGTTTGTTAGACCTCTGATCAAATATTTCCGCTATTGTTATGACATAGCTAGTAGTAAAACTTGTCTCTTCGTTTGATCCTTTGAAATTTCCTTGAGAAGAGCGCCCTTAGTTGAGCATATGAGGATCCAAAGTTGGCTAGTAAGAGGATAGTTCCTAGAATCAATTTTAAGTTAGACTTCCAAACTAGGATATAAGCCCAAAGGTTTTGTTATCTTTGCTCATCCTGAGTGGATCCTGTAAGTGAGTTGGATTTGGTTTTATGAGCCTTAGACTTCTTCAGATAGATGTTGTGTTGGTAGAAAGATATAGGGTCAATGAAGTGGAAACTATTCTATCATATGTGACATTTAATTGAATTGTCATGGTGGGAGGGTCGTGCAAACCGCCTTTGACTATTAGAATGCATAGCTTGATGTATCGCAACCTCATGTATATGTATTTCATTAAAAGATCTTTTAATTCTAGTCTCTTGTCTCTTCTCTCTTATGTGCTTTTACATGTCTCCTCTTGACTCCTTCTATGTATGAGAAGGCTCCACAATCTTGCATTGAACGAGTGAGGATTATCCACTAATGCATGCATACTATCCACAAAAACCCATGCATATGTTTTAAGTTTTAAAGTGTATAAGAAGGTCATTTTTTTGGAACATTCTTCCTTTTAAAATAGATTCATGTGTATGTGTTTCATTTTTTGTAAATGCATACATACCATCCATAAGCATCCATGCACATGAATTAATTTTTGAAAGTGTATAGAAAGCACGTTTTTTGGGCCATTTCTTTCTTTCCTAATTGATTCATGTGTATGGTTTTCTTTTCTTCTCATCATTCATGTTCATGGAATTATCTTGCATTCATAAATTCCCCTTTCAATAACCAAATCATCACACCTCTTCTCCCCATGACCAGCTTCATCTTCAGCTTCACATTTAGCTCACATAAACCTTCCAAAACTTACTAGCTTCATACACTCTACATGTCTTGTGACTGAACGTGATCCACTTGGATTGCAATCACCTCCACATGGTGTGGCACCATAAGCCTTTTATTTTTCCCTTGAATGGAAGCTGAATGGATGGAAAGTTTATGTCCTACCTAAGCTAATGGCTATGCTCGCAGAGATCATAAATTCTCATAACGGTATAAATCAACTCATCTAGCTTATGGGTTAGGGTTCCATAAATGTATGAGCTCTCAGAATGGCTTCTCCACATAATTGGGTCCATACAACTTAGAGCATCATGGATCATTTGTGGTCACTTGAGGGTGGATTATTGAGTATATCTAATCACCCCCCTCAATCTCCACCCTATGCTTAGCTACCAATTTGGTTCAAAGCCAAGATTTAGAAAGTTTTGATGAAGTCGATCTACCCAGTAGCTTGCTGAACATGTCTCCTCCACCTTTTCAGTTGGATAGTAGCATATCTCCATAAACGTGTCCTTGATCATTTCTTGTACATGGTAATAGTAGAATTCTAGGTCCTTGGTACATGCATGGAAAACAAGATTGTTGGAAATGCCCATGCAACTTTGGTTTTCACTCTTCATCTTTGTAGCCTCCTATCCTTGTAAGCCTATTTGCAAGAGGACCCTCCTCAACCATACTACTTCACATGCCACAACACATATTTCTTTTTACACAATGTCTGTAGAGTATAATGCCAAGTCTCTTACTTCTTATTGGTCCAAGAGAAACTTGCACATCCTAAAGAAAAGCAAAATCTGAAATATATTTTTTTGGTAGTAATATGTCCTCCCCAATTGGAATTAAAATTTCAACTAGAGAAGAGCCATATTTATAGAGAATAGCATAATGAATGGTTCCTTTCACATACTTGAGGGTTTGCATGGTTACCTTGTAATGATTTTGGAAAGGCTTATTAAAAAGGTGTTTAATACTCAAACAACATGAGAGATTTTTTGTTATCAAGATCTTACTCACGTGCACACAGAGGTCACGGATGTAGAAAACACACAGAAAAATAGACATGCCAAGAGATGAGATAGAACACAGTATTGGGTGCAATCTCCACCCATGCACTCTCTTTTGATAGTGCACAAAGTGCACGTATTTATAGGAATTTTTGATTATGTCGAAATAGTGGTTACATGAGAACGGTGTCAAAAAGCATATTTGAAAGTAAAAGTTGGTAACTTTTGTAGAAAGCCTTTGCTTATATCAGAAATTGCGGTCTACAATGTTCGTTATTCTAACCACTACTTTTCTAACTATTTCTAACAATAGAACCCTCTACACAAGTTTATTTATAAACTATATAAATTATAAATCAAATTATTGATGTTCGCCCTTTCACGCCTTTCACGCCCTCACAAACCTTCAGCTGTAATATCAAAAACACCAAAACACATTAATACATTAATAAATTAACACTCCAACAATTCCTTGTTCAACACATTCCATAATACATTAATAAATTAACATTCCAACAATTCCTTGTTCAACACATTACATAATTCATAACATGCCCCTCAGTTGAAAAAGTAACTAACCTCAATTGATAAGATAAAAATAAACATGGATGGCTAGTCACATGTTCCATCACTAAAGGAAAATAAGCATGTTCCATGTAAAGAAACATGCATGGAAATGTTGATGGAGGTGTTACATTAATGTGTTTGTGTATGATATGCACAAATTAAGTGGTCATAATGGGGTTTTAATTGTGTTTTATGAATCCATCGACATTCTTCCATAGCATGATTTTTGTACTTAACTAGACATCCATGATATTGAGTACCTATGCATAATACTGACATTATGATCAATTATTTTCTCAACAAGCAAGATTTAAAATTGTTCTTCAATTAAATGAGGTTCATCAAGAAGTGGAGTGAGTGGTAAAGTTCCATTAAATGGTTTAAGTAAAGTAATATGAAAAGAGTTATGTATACTCCAATGAGATGCTATATCTAATATAAATGAATTATCATGAATTTTTTGTATAATGCAAAACGGTCCATAATAGCATGGTGCAAGTTTAATTTAAGGATGCTCCAAAATATTTTTGAGTAAGTGTTTTAATGATATGCAGCCATAGAAAATCATTTTCCTTGAATTCCTCTGCTAATCATTTTGTATTGATATTACATGTATATCGCTCTTGACTTTTCCTAATGTGCTTGTGAACATCATGAAGTATAGATATGTGATCTTGTGTAACAGAATTAGCCATCCAAATGTCGGTTTGGGTGAGTGACATGGAAGTGGAATGCTTTTTACCAAAAACAATTTCAAAAGGTGCATGACCTCTATTGGTGTGCGTGGTGTTATTGTAAGCAAATTGAAGCAATGGCAAATTTTCATCCTAGTTACTAGGATTATCTAAGGAATAACAATGGAATAAATCACGACTACTAATTTTTGTAACCTCACTTCGTCCATTACTTTGGGGATGAAATGCAGAGCTAAAATCTATTTTAGAACCAAAATGTTAAAATAAAGTAACCCAAAAATGATTACTAGATCTAGCATTACGATCACATAACATTACTTTAGGGAATCAATCATGTGGGAAAATGCATTTCATGAATAATTTTATAGCCTGAGGTGGAGATAAAGTTTTTCTACACAGAATGAAATATGTTTATTTATAAAGCTACCAACTTTTGTCCAAAATCATATCATTATGTGATGAAGTGAGAGGTTCATTCTGAATGGAGAGTGGCATTAATAATCCAAATGGTTTACCATGATGAGGTTTTACATGCTAACATACAATGCATTGAGAAACATAATTTGCAATATCTTTTTCCATGTGGGGCCAAAAGAAGAAATCTCTGCAAGCAAAAATGGTGCTTTGTATGCCTCTATGACCCATGTAAGATTGTTCATGCATTTGTTTGATGAGAAAATCTTTAAAAGCTTGGGTTATGGATAATCTATGTTGAAAATAAAGTAAGCCATCATGAAATGTATAATGTTCATCAGATAAAGATGCACCATTGTTGAATTCATGCCATGCACGTGAAAAATACAAAATAGACGCATAAGTGGAAATCATTTCTTGAAAAGAATGAATTTGGATGGTAGAAATATTATGCAAAACAATAGAATGTGAAGGAAAATGGTTAAGAGCATCAACTACAACATTAGCTTTACCAGGTTGATATTGGATCATAGGTTGGAAATTTTAAATGAATGAAGCCCATTTAAGATGCAGATCAGACACCGCAATTTATGATATTGAAAGCAAAGGATTTATATAAACATTATCAACTTTTACTTTCACGCATGCTTTTTGAAGCTGCTGTCATGTACCCACTATTTTGACATAATAAAAATTTCATATAAATACATGCACTCTATGGACTGTCAAAAAAAAGTGCATGGGGGGAGATTGCACCCAATACTGCATTCTATCTCGTCTCCTAGCATGTCTATTTTTCTCTGTGTTTTCTACATCCGTCACCTTTGTGTGCACGTGAACAAGATTGTGATAACAGTGGTATCAGATCCCTTTCACGCCTTTCACACCCTCATGAACCTTCAACTCGTTTATCAAAAATACCAAAACACATTAATACATTAATAAATCAACACTCCAACAATTCATTGTTCAACACATTCCATAATAATTTTAATAAATTAATACTCCAATAATTCCTTCTTCAAAAGATTCCATAATTCAAAACATATTTGGTCTACTATTTCACAAGTAGATGAGACTTTAGACGAGTTTCCTATATCTTCCAAGATCCAATACAGATGAAGTATCTTCAATATATAAGTTTGTTGAACTCCATGGGTGTAGAATTCGCTTCACCATCCTTCATGTGAAATGCCTTCAAAACAAATCTTGCATACTTTTGTTGAGAGATAAAAATAGTACCAAGATCCTATAATATTTCAAGGCCTAAGGAATAATGCATTAAACCAAAGTCTTTCATTTTGAATTCTAAAGTGAGGGCACTTTTAATTGTTGATGAAAAGCATCATCATTTCCTATAATCAAAAGGTCATCTAAGATACAAGCATATCTGTCTTATTTTCTCTCTTTAGAACATACAAGTAAGCATCAAAACAACATCCTAGCAAAATTAGAACTACGAGATACTTATCTATCTACTAGCATCATGCTCTAGGGACTTATTTCAACCCATATAAGGCCCTCTTTAGGTTATATAACTTCTTATCCAAATGGGGAGGCTAAACCCTAATGCTTCAGACATAGATGCCTCCTCTTTGAGGTCTCGATTAATTAACGTTAGCTTGACATCCATGTTATAGACAAGCCACCATCTAGGCATAGCCACAACAAGTACTATGTGGACTATACTCAACCTTGCAGTGAAGATAAATGATTCACAAACTCAATATTTTCAACTTATGAGTTGCCCTATGCAAAAAGTCTTGCTTTGAATTTTCCAAAGTACCATTAGCCTTGTACTTTAGCTTCAAGACCCACTTGGTACCATTGATTTGGTGCTTAGGGAGCTCATCTGCTAGCTTCAAAGTTCCATTCTTTATTATAATGATGTACTCCATTTGTATGGAAACCCTCCGATTCAGATCATGGAGTGTCTCTTAAACATTGGTAGCTTGCTTTGCTTGTTCATGAATGAGCTCAACCGTCAGGGATCTACAATATGTGGACTTTCTTATCTTTCTTCCTCTATTCTCTCTGATTGCCTTAGTCCATATGCAAATTGTTCTAGTGATTGTGGGATGGCTTTAACGTCTAGGTGATGAAAAGTTGGTGACTTTGCAAGTCATCATCCAAAGTTGATGCCTCTTTTTGTTGTGTACTAGGGGGAGATATTGGGCCAAGTTCATGACGGATTTCACCTTCGCTTGATGATAAGTGCAAGCTCCCTTTTTCTCCTCCATTGCATCTCGATGATCCTCCTCAAACACCTCACCATGAATTTCCATGTTCTTCTTTTCCTTAGGGTTGTAAAGCTTATAAACCTACTTACCTTGTTGTACCATAAGAGGATACATTTAATGCTTTTTGGTTGGAGCTCATTTTCTCCCTATGTTGAACATGTACATAGCATTCACGTAAAAAATACTTTGAAATGGCAAATAGATGGAGTTTTACCATTCTAGGTCTCTTGTGGGGTCTTTCCATCGTGTCTTGGTGCAACTTCTACTCAAGATGTAGACAATAGTGTTGATAACCTCTTCAGAAATTGATTTGGCAAACCCTTTCCCTTCACCATGCACCTTTCCATCTCCATGATGGTTTGATTCCAATGTTCTACAACATTGTTTTGTTGAGGGCTATTTGCCACTCTAAGTTCACGCTTGATTTATCAAATCTTGTGAAAATCTTCATACTCTATTGATTTAAACTCATCACCACCATTTATCCTCAATTTCTTCATTTTCTTCCTTGTTTCAATTTCAAAAGCTGTAGCCATTATTTAAAATTAACGAAATCTTGAGCGTGTAGACCTGCATCTTCTTGCAATAATCACCGATGAGTAACATGAATTACGAGGATCAAATTGGGGGCTATGTGCAATTGTGCATTTACTCTTGAATTCTTTACTCTTGCAAAAATCTTCAAACTTTTTTGATGGAGACTCACCACCACAATTTGTCCAAAACGTTTTCATCTTCCTTTTGTCAATCTCAACAAGAAGGATCCATTCTTGACTCTTACCAAAATATTAAGCCTTATTGGGAAGGAAGTACAGCCACATCTTTTGGTTATATTCATGTATGTATAACATGAATTAGAAAGATACACCCAGGGCATGCACCAACTCCAAAGGATAACTTGCTCTCCTCTTTCTTTCTTCTTGAAACACCTTCCTCTATTCTTTTTCAATCATTCAAGCTTCACATGGTTCATTCATGCCTACAATGTATGGTAGGTATGCAACCATAGAACTTTGATGCATCTCCTTTAGTATAAGGTATGGGATATGGCCAATCTCTATTCCCATATCTTAATTGTGTGCAATCTTGTAGTGGTTGTAAGAGCAGAGAACCCATACATGTTGTTCCTTCTTATGCTAGTGCCAATAATGTTTTTCTTACTAATAGTTGTTATAGCCCCTATCTTACTCAAAGATACTTCATGACCTTCATTCGTTATAGACGCTTCAAAAAGTATATTTCATTTCATTTGTGGGACATAAAACACATTTGAAAGCTTCCTCATATTCCCATAAGAATTAATCAAAGAAAAGGTAGCTTCACCCTTTGAAGGATATATTGCATTACTCTATACCTTTAATATGAGTTGCTATGCAATCTCAAGATTTTCTATGGAATTTGCCCTACATTTAACCTCATAACTAGAAGTGGCTAGAGTAGGCTAGATTGTTCTATGTCTTGCTCAAACAAGATATCCATCAGCTACCAAGAATGGAGCAAAAATCATTGATGGATTCATAGTATCAAAGCAAGAATCCTAGTCTAAGTCATAGAAAGCATGCAAATTTGGAATGAACCCCATGGAATAAAACAATCCAAGTAGTAACTTAACACACATCTAGAAAAGATGCACTTAAACTCCTACCAATCCTTGACACGTAGGCAATTCTTAAACCTATTCATCTAAGAGACAACAAATTGAATATGAAACTGAGTTATGTATAAGTAAATCTAGCATCCAATAATATGTTGATAGTGAACAACATCAAATGCATATGTAGCATATGCAGATTCAAACCTAGAGCTTTTTGCATGGGAGTAGAAATACATTTGTTATCTTGCAAGTTAAATTCACGCAATAATTTTTTTAGTGTATTATTTTTCACACAACTATTCACCAATAAAACTGCATAAACTCAATGTCCAAGTAATGATGATAATGCCCTAGATATGACATCTCAAAAAGAGACAACTCAACATATAATGTGCATACAATTGTTTTTTTTTTCAAATTCATGTGGCCATGAGTAGGCATGTATTCTCCCATAGGAATCACTAGTAAAAATGGAAGTCCTTTCACTTTATCATTATACTTTTGATGGGTGAAGGATTGAGAATAATCTATTACTAGTTTCACCATTTTCCAAGATTGGATTGATTATCAATGAGAGTTGTAAGGTTCATGATATCTTTGATTGGGAAGTCATTATTTATTCTACATGTTTATATAATGGGTTGTATAAGCTCATAAACTAGTAAAATTCTTTGAATGGTTCATCACCTAGAACTCGTGATTCTCAAGCTATCTCCAATATGATGCTTTGTATGGCATGCTTTGGTCATCTCCTCTTTGCCCAAACTTGAGCCAACATCCAAAAATGTCTATAAAGGCTTAATTCTAGGAGAAGTGTAGTTTTCCTACTTCATAAAAGATGTTTGTTAGAGTTACTCATAAATTGTATGTTTTTATAGTGATGCCTATGGTCCTATGTAGAAATATTCATTTCTAGACTTCGTACAGTTCCTGACTTTCATTGATGATTTTTTTCCATGCATGCTTGGGTTTATCCATTGAAAGAAAACTCCAAATTGTTTATGTCCTTTAAAAAATTCCTTATTATGGCAAAAAATATATGAGAATACAAAACGGTGTCATAGGATCAACAAGCAAGGGATACAAATGGAGGAGTGATTGGATCAGCCCTGTAATTGATCAGGCATGGTGATGCACGTAGGCCACCTTCATGGATATTGGATGGACTCTCCCTTCTGATTTAGAGGAGGAACCAAAGTATGTGGCTATCGTAGGATGATTTCATGGGTGAAATACATCGAAGGGTAGGAAGTGCTCAGTGGTTGAGGTCGGAGGAATTCATGTATAAAAGATGTATTTGATTCAGGGCTAGATATAAGAGTTGACATGGAAGGTATGGAAAAAACATGTGACATAACATAATCAGAGGACCAGAAAACATAATCTTTATCCACGGGCATAATGAAAACATGCAATGGTGTGTATGAAAACCATGTAATAAAAGATCATACTAATACAACGATGTCAACTATCTAAGTAGATTAAAGGAATCCTAGAGAGGTATGGATCCTACCATGAGATCAACTACGCATGCTTGGTTCCCTTTACTTCAATTTACTTCACTTTAATATGGCTTTGCAAAACCGTTTATAGAAAAAAACCCTTATTACATTTAGAATTAATGAGAAAAAAATTACTCGTGAGAAAAAAAACAATAATTTATTCTTTTTCTTATATTTCTCTTTTTATTTATTTTTCTTATTTTTTTTTTAAGTTTTCATAAGTTCTTACTTTTTCACTTTTTCTTTCTTTTTGTGCCTACTATTTACACATACTATATAATTTTCTTGTCAACTATCTATTTTCATTTAAATTCTTCTTTTTTATGTATATCCATTTTCTTTTCTTTTTAATTTAATATATTTACTTTAATTTTATTCTATTTTATTTAAATATTATGTACAAATTTCTTTTTCATTAACTAATTCCTCATCTTTTTATTTCGTTATTTATTATTTCCTTTCTCATTATGTTTTCATTTTAATTTTATTGTATATATTTATTTACATATCAATGAGTTCCCGAAATTTGTTTCCCTTTTATTAATTTGTTTTAATTATATATTTATTTATGTAGTGTCAACCCTCATTTCTATTTGTTCTTCTTAGTTACTAAGTTTCTCATTACTTAATAGTAATAAAAAAAATAAAACATAACAAAAAACAACAACAAAATAAATCATAAAAAACTAACTTCCAATCCCCTCTCTCTCTCTCTCTACATTTTCATTACCTAAGCTGATTCCTTTTGGGTTGCCATTTCTCTTTCTCTGTCACTCTCCCTGCCTTACAAGTCTCCTTTTCTCTCTCTTGCTCTCTCTCTATCTCTCTCTCTCTCTCTCTCTCTCTCTTAAGTCTCCTCTCCCTCCCTCTCTTTATCTCTCTCTCTCTATCAATCTCTCTCTCTATCTGTGCAATCATCCCAGAAGCTCAATCTCTCTCTCATGATCTCTTTGTGTGTGCATGTGTGGCTTCTACAGAATTGCATTGATTCCTTTTGAGTCTCCCTCTCGCTTTTTTTTTCTCTTTCTCTCTCACTCCCTCTCTCTCTTTGTCCAATCCTTTTTGCACATTCAACCTCACAACTAGATTCTCTCTCTCTCTCTCTCTCTCTCTCTCTCTCTCTCTCTCTCTCTCTCTCTCTCCCTCTCTCTCCCTCTCTCTCTCTGTCTCTCTCTCTCTTTGTCGAATCATTCTTGTAGTCCAATTCCTCTCTCCCTCTCTCTCTCTATCTATCTCTCTCCCCTTTTGCATCACATGTGTGTCACTATGGAACAGAGAGGTAAACAGAGAGATGAAAAACTCCCGTTCTCACTCTGTCTCTCTATGAACTGTAAACCATTTAAGTTAAACACCTTAAAAATAGAATGGACTTGAAATGAAGATGGAAGGAGGGCAGAGAGATAGATCTCTCTTTCTGCCTCTCTCTCTCTCTTTTTCCCTCTCTTTATCTCTCTCCCTCCCTCCCTTTCTCTCTAATATTCTCTCACATCTCTATCTCTTTAAGCATAAAGTAGGAAAAAGAAGCATCAATAAAGTATTTGAAAAATGTTTAGAGAAAAATCCAATGTTATATCAATCTCATATATGTATGACTTTGCATTTCTCTTCATGAAGGTCCTATTTTCAACTTACCTAAATGGTGCTATCTTCTAGTTTTGCATGTATACACACATAGATATTCTCTTTTTCCCTTCCTTTGTACAACTAGGTAATATATTTATTCTTGTTTATTTTCCATTTTAGCTTTTATCTTTTTATTTTTCATTTATTTTTCTCTTTTTACTTTATATTAAGGTTCAAGGGAGGTTTCTTTTAATGGTTTTATAGGGTTCAAAACATAGGTTTTTTAATAAAAACAATTAGAGGTTCCCATAAGTAGGTTTACAAAAGACATATTCATAGGGTGTTTATAAACATTTAAGGGTTTACACACATGGGTTTTAGGGTGAATTCATTTACATGGGGTATTATTCGAATCTCATATGTTCACTTTAAAGTCCATCCACACAACAATTCCTTGTATCAAAGGATGTTACATTTGATGAGCAAGGTACTTGGTATGCAGGTACAATTAGTATTAATGCAGGTGATGAAGAAGTATTGAATCAAAAGAAAGGTAAATCAAAGGTTCAGATATTTGATGAAGAGGAGAACAATGAAGTGCAGGTTGAAGTTGAAGAAATGCCAAGATTTGATCCTGAGTGTGATGAACCACAAACTTCAAGAAGTGGAGAACTCAGAAGGTCAACAAGGCACAAATGGCAACCTACAAGGTATAGCTATGACACTTCTCTTTTGGCTACCAAAGATTATGCTTATATGGTAAAGGCAGATGAAGACCCTTCTACATATGAAGAGGCAAAAGGTAAGGAAAATTGGGAGAAAGCTATGTAGGAAGAGTATGATGCATTGATGGAGAATCAGACATGGGAGTTGGTTCCTAAACCAAATAGCCAGAAGATTATTGGATGCAAATGGGTCTACAAGACAAAGAGGTTTGCAGATGGAAGTGTGTCTAGGTATAAAGCTAGACTTGTTGTGAAAGGGTTTGCTCAAACATATGGTATTGATTATGATGAGACCTATAGTCCTGTGGCAAAGATGACAACCATCAGGACACTCATAGCTATTGCTGCATGTAAAGGTTGGAAATTATGTCAATTAGATGTGAAAAATGCTTTTTTGAATGGTTATATTTGAGATGATGTTTTAATGGAGCAACCACAAGGATTCAGAGATGGAAGCTATCTAGATCATGTATGTAAGCTCAAGAGAGCTTTGTATGGTTTGAAGCAAGCCCCAAGGGCATGGAATTATAGACTTGTGAAGTTCTTGAAGGAGCTTGGATTCCAAGTATCTAAAGCAGATAGTAGCTTGCTTGTTAAAGCAAGTGATGATGGGTTCATTTACATGTGCATATATGTTGATGATATAATTCTTAGAGGTAGAGATGAGAAAGGTATTCAAAGCCTAAAGAAGCAAATGGAGAAAGAATTCAAGATCAGTGATTTGGGAGACTTGTTATATTTCTTGGGCATGGAGATCTCATACACTCAACATGGAGTGTATGTAACTCAAGAAAGGTATTTGAAGAACTTGTTGGTCAAGTTTAAGATGAATGATTGCAGGGTAGCACCTAGTCCAATGGAGGTGAATCACAAATTGAGCATATATGTGGAGAAGAGTTCAAGGACATGAAGCTATATCAAAGTTTGGTTGGTAGTTTGATCTATGCTACACTAACTAGGCCTGACTTGTCATATGCAGTTGGAGTTTTGTCTCAATTCATGCATTGCCCTAGAAAAGAACATTGGATTGCAAGACAAAGAGTGTTGAGGTACATTAAGGGTACACTCAAAGAGGGTTTGTATTATGGTTTTACATCAGATACAAACATCAAGATATATAGTGATGCAGATTGGACAGGTTATCCACATGATAGGAGATCAACTTATGGATACTTGTGTTATGTGGGAGATAAGTTAATTTCTTGGTGTTCAAAGAAGCAACATACAGTTGCTCTATCATCCACAGAGGCTGAGTATAAAGGTATGGTGGAGGATGCAAAGGAAGTGATATGGCTTAAGACTGTGATGAAGAGTTTTGACATCATTCAGAGTATACCCACTATTCATGGAGATAACATGAGTTCATTGTATCTAGCTGCTAACCCTGTGTTTCATGCCAGGACTAAACATATTGAGATTCAGTATCACTTTCTAAGAGAAAAGGTGATGGATAAAGAGATTGAAGTCATACATACTTCAACAAAAGATCAGATAGCTGATATGCTAACCAAGAGCTTGGATGGACCAAAGCTACAGAGATTCAAAGACATGGCATGTATAAAGAAGATAGAGAAAACCTTAATTGATGATTGAGGGGGAGCTGTTGGCGTAGGGCAATCAACAATTGAAGGTTTGGATGAAGAATTGAAGTCAAGGACTAAAGAAAATACCAAGTCATGAGGCATGAAGGAAGTGCATATCCAGGAGATAAAGATGTGTATAAATATGTACATTATTTTAGAGTCAGATCATTACATACTTTTGTATGATCATGAGTTTGTAGAAATTTGCCTATATATACAAAGAACGTGTCGGGGCAAAGTGGAGAGATTATGTGAGAACAAGAATTGAGAAGAATTAGATTTCATTAGACTTTTAGAAGTGAGTAGAATCTCTCTCATTGTTCAGATGTAAGAATTTCTCAGAAATGAAAATGTTGCGCCCGATCTTTCTGTGTATTCTCCTTCTGTTCTTGATTATTTCAAGAATCCTTTTGTAGATGTCTAAATCCATAGTTAGTAAGTCTATGGTTAAAGAGTGAGAGCCTAATTATAAAGAGGCTGTGAGAATTATGAGTAGGAACATTCATATGTGAAGAAGTGTTCACTGGTTCTTTAAACAGGCGCAAAATTTGATGTTAATGTTTTTGTTAGTTCTCCTTCCACAGTGTAAAGTTTTGAGCAAACAAGCACTCAAACTTTAAGTTGGAAGGTAAGCTATCTATGACTAAAAGCGGTTTCATAAACGGGTTCTAGATTGAGAGAACCAAGTGTTAAAAGTTATAGGTGTCTAAATCGACTTCTCAGAACAACATTTTTAGACATAGGTAACTTGTTGAGATCATTTCTCAAGATATACTGAATCTTTTGGAGTGATTCAACTTCGAGGAGGTGTGCAAAATATAGACAACACCGTGTGCAAAGTTTTTTCAAAAACTTTACACATTTGATAAGTCAATGAGAGAGATATGTGCAGCAGACTTTCTGTAGAGTCATCATCTTCACAGATTTTTCAAAATGTTGATAATTGGTCATTGATCCTCTAAACTGGTGAAGGTTTGGAGTTATTCTTGATATAGAGGTGTTCTAAATTCAAGAGTAGCTTGTTCTTTTGGAGATTAACACTCTCCATCAGTATTTTTTGTACCTATATTCGTAGGTGTAACAGGATGTCCTTCAACATCCTCCACAATATTTCATAGTCCTTTTCTGACCAATACATGATGCAGCATATAAGCCCATAATGGGTAGTTGGTACCATCCAACTTATCCTCAATAACCAACATATGGAATACATCACTACTTTCATCCATGGTTGGAAACTAAAATACCTTCATGCAAAAAATTGACTATATCTCAAAACGTTGAACAAAACTCCCCACACGAATTTTGCTAAACCTGTGGCAGACTTTGAGATGCTTATAGTGGCAAATTGAAAGTGGTATATACCTTTGGCACAAAAATATGAAATAGCCTATAAACATAGTGCGATAGTGAATTCAAAGGTCGAAACGAGCTTAGATCGTGATTTTGGCACCACAAAGTAAAGCTGTTTTGATCTCTAAAACACACTAAGTATGCTTAGAAATTTTTTTGCAATCTTGAGACTGCAATTGGAGAGGTATAAACAACACCCTAGATGAAGCAGCGACCTGCTCTAATACCAGTTGTGGGAGTTAAGACGTCTATTGAAGCATGCAAGCAACACAAGGAAGAAGAAGAAGAAGCTTGGAGCACGACACACAATGCAGAATGTATTACTGCTAGAATGTGCAAAGATAAGTAGCCCATTAGGGCAATAGGTGTATATACAAGCTGGGGGAAAAAAACCTCGTAAAGAAGGAAAAAAGTGCCCTTGTGGTCCTAGAGTGATCAATCACAACACTACCTAAATACATCAATGATGAAAAGTGAAAAATTTATACCCACTTATTTATATCTTGCAAATGATCTTAACAACTTTGATTGCCCTATTCTTCTCCATTGTATTTGAGTACTTGAACATAGAGTTGATGGAATGAAGGACAACCAAATCTAAATGTAGTATGAAATAGATTAAAAGAATATATGAGGGATATAAATCGAAAACATAATAAGAGGTAGGTTGGGACAAGGACAAGGATAAAGAAGTAAACTTAGTACATTACGATAAAGTAATATATAAAGAGGAAAGAAAAAATAATTATAAATGCAAATGTAGATGGATGTTACATTTATGGGAAAATTGGAGATATTGAAAGGTGAGGCCATACGAGTGGCAATCACATAACAAAGGAGAATTTTTGATCACCTTAAACGTGAAACATAAATTTGATCATATCTTGGAGAAGAAGCATCTAAAAATTTACATAAAATTTGTGTAGAACAAGTTGCTATCAATTGTTGATGTATCAAACATATGACCCACAAGGAAGATTCGTGTTGTAGTTTATGTACATCAAGCCACAACAGACTTGTAAATATTTAGATAATAACTACACAAAACATCACCTACATTGGATAGCTTACGGAAAATGGATATCAAAGTGAGATGTATCTCATTGATATACCTCACCTATTCAGAACAATGTTTAATGTATAGGTTTCCGTACAAATTCGAGAAATGCTTGAAGAAGGCTCAAATAAATGGTAAAGGATAGGTTGAATTCCACGTGATATGTAGAGCATTAATAATCAAATGGATTAGTTAGAAGAAAGCTGTTGTGATATATTAGTGGAAGGTTGACATGGCTACTTCTCAAAGTTAAGCCATATTTGGCTTATTTCAAGAGTTCATTTGTGAAATACCTCCCTCAAGTGTATATCACGAGCTTAGATTCATTAGTAATTCTTTTCATAGTTTTTCATGGAGGAATAAGAGTAGAAAACTTGTGATGTTTCCCCAAGTCAAAGAGAATCATATCTCCATCTGTCTGTGGTTGTATTTTTGTTGATAGAGTGTGGATGGTTTCTTTCTATATTATTCCATATCCAAATCAAGTATTTTATGGCTCTTCTAAAATCTTACGGTGTCTATACACACTCTCTAAATTTGGAAACTCATTTTGGGCTTCACCTACTTCTAGTTGTACTTTGTAGATCAATAAATTTCAGCATGATGTTTTTTAAGGTAAGAAAAAGGATTTCTTGTGAAGAACCTTAAAGAGAACTACAAGACATAATATGAAATGCAAAGAAGCAAAAAATAAATTTCACATTTAAGGCAGCTTCTAGTTCCTCATTAACATGGTACTTTATATATGGTAGCTTCTAGTTATTTATAATATAGTGATCTATTGAACAGGATGAATATTCATATTAATTTCTAGGGGATGAAGAATTGTACACAAGAAATTCGATGAGTTTGTTACTAAATTGAGATTGAAAATATGCAAATGTGTGATATCTCCAATTACATTACCTAACACAATTACCTCTACAAAAATCGATCATATGAATGATAACCAATTGAATGATAACCAACAGATTAATCCCCGATGTTAGAAAATAATATGTCTATAGTATCTTACATTATATGGCTATAAGTTTATGGATCTATTTCATGAAGAATAAACCAAATGTACCACATCGAGTGAAACCTTTTACTTCATGTGAGGAGAAAGAGATTGATAAGTATATCGAATTTCTTAGTCAGGGAGGACAGAGAAAAAATTCTTCCGTTCTTGCCATCCAACGCAAACAAAATAAAAATATTATAATTATAGTATGGAAAATGTATATATTTATAAATGCGATGAGCCTAGGCTTCATTAAATACATCTTTCCTATCAATGTTAAGATGATGGGAAAAGAAGGTTAGTTTCCATTCGAGTTGAAACCAGCCCTCTCTTGTGTCGCTTTCAGGCCATCTACTCTGTGCTTTGTGGGATACAGGGGGTCCCATGGGTACTAAGTTTGTTCACTTGTAGAGTTGCAATTTCAAAGTTAAAGTCTGAGGGAGTAGGCTTCGGCTGAACCTCCATTTAAAAAAAGGGATGATGGAAAAAGCAGGTTAGTTTCTACCATACGTAGCGCTCTAGCGGGGATTGGATGATGAAGTCGCTTTAATGCGCCAAAAGTTTTTTTTTCTACACATGTACACGTCAGAGTTAAAGAAGAGCACTATTGTTGGATGTCTAAATGAAGTACAGGATCAATATTGTAGCAAACCAGATAATTGAGAAAGAACAGTGACGGAAATTTATAAGCTACTTTCTTTTAATAACACTAGTGGACTTCTGAAGATAAACAAGTACGGATTTTTGTGTGTATGCGGGGCAGAGATCAAGAATTGAAATTATTCAAGTTCGATATGATACTGAAAACAATGGAGATTTTTCAACTACAATGGACTAGTTGAGATTAAAATGGACTAGCTGAGATCTCATAATGAACATCTCACGTGGAAGCAATTCATGGCTACAAATTATGCTTATGTCAAAAAGGTCGTCAAAAGATTGAACTTTTAATGATCATGCTTTCAAGGTCGTAAAACGTACACGGATTAAGATAATTAAGGTCAGCAAGGCAATCAAATATGGACCTTTTGTGCACGTTCTTGGAGGTTTGGAGGAGTTAAGAAGCAAATTTATGTACTAAGTACAGAGGATGGAAACTCCGCGCTAGTTAGACATACACTACGCGCACTTGGTAACGCATATGCGAAAAAATATGAGGACATATTTAAGGAGCCATTTATCACTATAGAAAGATGGAAAATTGGTAAGGAAAAATATAATATTAAATCGAAACAATCCATGCAATGTACAGAAGTAAGATTTGAGGAATGAGGATTTGAATGGTGACCTAGTCGAGGTGCTGTTACTGAGGCAACAGTTAGATTTTATAAGTAGAATTTCTCTTGTATATATTTGTAGAATTTCTCCTCGGACATGGCATGAGATTCTCTTAGAGTGTCTAGCAAAGTAGGGACTCTAGCAAAGTGGGGACTCAAGTAATATGTTGGAAATAACTCTGCATCGATGAACTTCGAAGCCATATTGATGGCTTTTGTCCACATGTATGTATAATATGTCATCATTTCAAGAGAATGACGAATATGGCATAAAGCTGGAAGGAAAAGGAGACTATGTTATTAACCTTTGATCTTGCAGGTCCTTCTATCTTTTTGCCATTCAGGTATTGTAGAAAACGATAGTGATATGCATGATGCAATTAAAGAAAAAACGTTTTCCTTATCTGCTTGAGAGGTATTGTATGCTTCATTGCAAGCTAACATGGAGAAGTATGGAGTCAAATAAAAAATCAACCCCTTTTAAAAGATTCGTTAATAGAGGAGGGACTTTAAAGCTCAAGATGTTCGTTTCCCTTTTTACTTTATCGCCGTTTCAACAACATGTTTATTCCGTTTTTCACTGTTTCAAGACTTTTCTTGGCTTCCATTCTCATTAAGAAGAAGCAATCTATGCTTCAAGTTATCTTAATGCATGGAAAGACTCATATGGATATGCTTACTAATACATAAATTCCTCCCAAATACATAAAGATATGCTTCCTAAAGTTTGGTATCATTGTTCCAACTAAACATGTAAAAAGGACTTATCTATGGCTTGGTCAATGATCCATTCTTATCGCTCTAATTTCTATGTATAGGTCTATTCTTCACGTCATTTTGACACTAAACATAGCATTTTGTATAACTGTCTTAGCTACGCTCAGTACATGAATATCTCCAAAGGGACCTTTTTGTGACGCAAGCTTGCAAGGATTACACGAAGAGTTACAACTATTAAGGTCTTTGGTATTGATAGTATCATACCTTGCGATGGGATGCGCATGAAACAAATCGATATTGAAACAATCCGTTGGTCCAATCAATAATATACCTATGAGGTTCTTACACTCCCTCATAACATGGAAGAGTCCAAATCAATGTAAGTAAACGGTGACAAAGATTATGAAAGTTTTGACTAAATTGCATATTGAAGACTATAGGACAGGGCTAGGTGGTGGACAATGGAATCTTCAATATACTTAATACATGGAAGATAAATCTTAATCACCAAGAAATGAATAAGAACACACATAAAAAGGCTTAATTATTTAAACCTTTATAACAAGAATCATTTTGATTGCACAAGGGAACTATGGATAGCTAATCGGAAGCTTATGAAGAGTGTGTTCTACGACAAAATGCCATATTGAGAAAGTGTGGTGTTATAAAAACACTCTATTTAGAGTATGGCATGATTTCTCTAAGGTACTGTTGGTGTTTGATGTCTTGGAAAGCATACAAACAACACAAAGAAGAAGAGGATGTTTGAAGCACAAGAAAACACCAAATTATTTTCCAAGTAAATGTAAAAAGAGAGGAAACAAATTAGGGTTATAGGCATATATAAAATCAAGGGAAGAACCTTGTAAAGATTAAAAAGGTGCCCTAGTAGTCCTAAGTGTGTTCACACACATCACTACCAAAATATATCAACAATTCTCCCTATGAGTGATGTAGTGAATAAGGGGCTAGCACTCAAGTGAAAGGAGGTGTTACGCTATGTGGAAAGAGATCCACCGATAGAAGGAGATAAGCCCAAAGATTTGTCAAAATCTTGAAACTTCTTCCTAGGGAGCACCTTTGTGAAAATGTCTACAACATTATCCTATGTGGGCACATATGCCAAAATGATCTCTTGAGCAAAGAACCTCTCCATGAAATAATGATAGTGCACTTGAATGTGATTTCAAGGATCATGAAACACAAGGTTCCTCTCAAATACCAATATGCTCTGACCATGAGTGAGGATGCTACTCGAAGAAGACTCCCTAACACCCGAATACGGCATGAGAAGTCTAAGCGATGCAAAACCAAGAGTCCTTGTGAAAGGTACCCTATACGCAACATCAAAAATAGAATTGGCCACAATAGGTTACTTCTTTATCAACTGATATGATTGTTAGAGCAATTGCTTGAATGCGATTTATGAAAGCATGTAGATATGGCGGTCAGGATCTTCCTTGGGTAAAATAATCAAAGATGGGTACCATTCAAGTAGCAAAAGATGTGCTTAACCGCCTACTAATACTTGATACCTAGGCACTACAAAAACGTACTCTTTTGAGAGATACAAAACTAAATTTTAGGCTGCATTACTCATAATTAAATCAAGCATCCAATATCTATTGATAAAGGAATCCATCTCTAGCATGATGAAGACTCAATCATCAAGCTGCTTGCATGTGAATGGAAATATGTTTGCAATCTTCAAGGCCAAAGAATTGTAAAAATGTGTTAATTTATTTTGATTGACATAGAGATATTCCCCCATCAACTTGCAAAATTGGAATGCTCAAATAATGATACAAATGCCGAAAAACCTGGCATCTTAAAAGACGGATGCATATCAACCTTAAGTTCAACAATATGCTTCCCATTAGGACAAGCCATGGTTTGAATGTTCTCAAAATTATGTGCAATTAAGTATGCATGTATCTTTTCATACCAGGCTTATGGTGCTTTCTTGAAACCATATAATTCCTTTTTCAACCTTCATAGTTTCTTTTCATGCCCTTTTTAGACAAACCCATAGAGCCAAAATACATACACTTCTTTATGTAAGTGGTAATTTAGAAATGCAATCTTAATGTACAATTGATCTACATTGCAATAATGACGAGCTCAAAGTGCAGAGACTCAGTGAACCGTGGTCATTTGGCAAGTGGGTGCAAAGGTTTCATCAGAATCAATGCCCCTCTCTTAGGATTTCACTTAGAGGTCATAGCCTGCTCAGAATTGTCCAGAGCTATTTTGCACACTTTAAATTAGATATATGATGAATCTAAAGCACCAAATTGGATGAATCTTTATGATCCATACTGAGAGAATTTAATTGAGGAACATTGAGGTGTCATCCCAACATTTAAGGGAACATCTATCTGCATACATAGGTCACTTCAAATAAATGTAGCTCAAAGAATAATGAACCAAATGTGATTAAAATTGATATGATGCAAATGGAGTTAACCTTATATCTATACCAATTTAAATCGCATCAAAGGACTAAGTGTAAAGAGAGAAATCAATGATCAAAGTTGACTAAAAATGACACATAGAACTGTAGAAGCAATTGAAGTGAACTCCAAGATGTGTCTTGAGAATCAACCTATATTGCACATATGATGCATGAAATAACTGGAGATGAGGCTTCGGAAGGAGGAGCACAATGTGTGCTTCAACATAAGCATAATATTTGGTCAGAACCTCCTCTAAATGTACCACAAAAGTTTGCTCTAAATCATGACTAGTTTTGGGTGTATATATAGAGAAATCTGAATTCAAAGCTTGGAGGGACTCCACCTAAAACGTTCCATTAAGTCAGGGGAATATTTGGTTGATCAACTTCTCCTTATTAACCTCATGTTTTGTGCCAAGTTAGGCCACGAGATTCTCAAGAATTTTACCTTTTGATGTAGTGATTAAGTTTCAAGTGATGACTTTTACAAGAGTTAGTTTTTGTGGCTTCTCTAAGTGAGAGTATACATAACAAATGATGAGTGATCAAGCACTAGGCTTGGATAAAGATGCACCAACACCTCCCCCTCAAGCCTAGCATGCTTTAGTCTTCATTATTCCTTGATTTCTAGCAATCCAATTATTCCTTTGAACTTTGTCTGTTCGATACCATCCAAAGGTTCTATCAACAAGTCTGCACATTGAAGATTTGTAAACACATAGGATAATCCAAAGGGCCCTTTTTGTGATGCAAGCTTGCAACGCATACAGGAAGAGTTCCAAGTATTAAGGTTTTCGGTATTGATAGTATCATACCTTGCGATGGGATGCGCATGAAACAAATCGATTATTGCGTCAGGTACCGATATTGAAACAATCCACTAGTCCAAACAATAGTATACCTATGACTTCATACACTCCCTCATTACATGGAAGAGTCCAAATCAATGTAAGTAAAGAGTGACAAAGTTTATGAAAGTTTTGACTAAATTGCGTATTGAGGACTTTAGGACAAGGCTAGATGGTGGACAATGGAAGCTTCAATCTACTTAATAAATGCAGAAGATAAATCTAAATCACCAAGAAATGAATAAGAAGACACATAAACAATGAATATAAAATGGTTAATTATTTAAAGCTCTATAACAAGAATCATCTGATTGCACAAGGGGACTATGGATAGCTACTCGGAAGCTTATGAAGAGTGTGTTCTATGACAAAGTGCCATACTGAGAAAGTGTGGTGTTATAACGGGCACTCCCTAGGAACCAGGTTAGGCATCCAGACATTGTATGGCTGAGAACTTTGATGTAGGTATGTATCCCGGACTGAGAACTGTACGCATCCTCCAGGTGTCCCTGAAGTAAGGTGATCCTGTTGTCAAAATTGCGAATGATGCAGGTTGTATTGTCAAGGGCGTCTTGGAATGTAAGTGGACGGCACGAGTTCTGTTGCTTGATGTATAAAATCGAAGGAAGATTGAAATAATCACACTGGTTAGCCTCCTGGCGACATGAAACCACATCATTACACAAGTTCGCGAAGTCTATTGTGGGTTCAGATTGACAAGAAGCGGATCTCTGTATATATAGCCTTCTAACTCAACTCCGATAGCATATTCTGCGAGGACGAAGTATGGGTACATGAAGCTTGCTTGCCGACGGATATCCATGTAGAAGTGAACATCAGGGATGTGGTTGGCCCTCCTAAACGCCGCTTGTATCTTGATAAAATGAGAAACAGTGCGAGCATAACTCAAACATTGCACATAGATAAACATTTGACGCTAAATTTGAAGACGCTGAATAGAGGACATATAAATATCTAACGGTGAGTGGATCGTTAGTTTCGTTACCTTCAGGCTTTCAAGGTAGGCGGCCATGGAAGAGACGAAGCGGGCTCGCAGTTTTTGCGACATGGAAGGTTGAATTTCAGCCCATAATTGCCGAAAAGCATCTAGAAACCGTCTTTTTGCTTTCAAGTCAGGTGAGTTCTCAGCATCTTCAATATCATGGCAAGCATCGATGATGCTTTCGTTGCCGTAAAGGATGGCCATAACTGATTGAGCACGGTCTGACGTAGCCATATAATCGGAACCCATCTTGCTCGGATCATCGTCTTCATCATCTGCAATCAAGAGCCAAGATATCATCTTGGCTGTTTGTACTAGACGCGGCAGCGCATGCTCTGGAACAATTGGTAAACAAAGGCATACAAGTCGTGGTAACTCGCAGTCAAGAAGGAATTTCTGAGCCCGAGCGTTTGAAGGTCTTGCAATATCTACAATCCATTGCTCACACTCTTTTCTCACCGCCTCGTAACAGGGGTAAAGCTCACTCGCAAAACTACTACTTAGGTGGGGGATTCTGGCTTCTTTCAATTCATTAATGGGAATAAGCCTTTCTCGTTCTTTCTGCATGGTTCCTGAAACAGAGCCGAGAATTTCCTCGGTCATGTTCTGTAATCCTAGCAGAGAGCCTAGCTTCGGATTCATTGAAGCGCCTTGCAGGACTTCAGATGCGAAACGTCTAACATTGTCAGAGCTATATGGGACAATACTATTCGCCTCAGGGAAAGCAATGTTAGTTGCCGTGCGTAGAATACGTTGTGAAGCTGCGTCTCTGGACTGGCCTTTCGTTGATCCTTCCATACCCAGAAACGTTGTATTGATATCACATAACCCTTTTGCTAGAAAAACAGAACGGTTAACGATAAGAGACGGAACGTAACGAAGGTTTGGGAGTGCGAGCATTTCCATTCCGTCGAAAGTCTGCGCGAGGAGAGGAAAGTGCTCTGTTGACAAGGAAGACAGGAATCAATGACAAGGATCTTGTATTGAGGAAATGCTGCGTGTGAGTGAAAGAATCAGCGAGCGTGTGCTTCTCAGTTGGGCAAGGTAACAGAGATTTTATACCTCGAGCACCGGCATTCGTTATCACACCTACCGTATAACGCATCTCTCTCTCTCTCTCTCTCTCTCTCTCTCTCTCTCTCTCTCTCTCTCTCTCTCTCTCCTGTTTCCAGCGTAAAAGGCTGCTGGAAATAATAATATTAATATTTATATTTAAATTAGATAAACGAGCAGATCTAATTAAATCTTATAAATAAATCGAATTCGTCAACCGCGAGTAATGCGGGTGTCTATTCTCTCTCTTCTCGTGTCGTTTTCTCTTTCCGTTTGGTGTTCTCATCGCCGTCATCATAGATCTCTGTGTTATGTTGTGCTGCACCACTTTTCTAGATGGTATCATCGTCGACGGCCCTGGCATGCCTGAGAGCCCATCCGCGTGCGCTCTTCTTGCTGTTGCGGATGGTGATTTCACCATGAAGGATTAATCTCTGCTGTGCTGAATAAACTGGGAAGTGCTCTTCTCTTGCGCTCTATTATTACTTATTTCCCTCACGCACAGACACGAACGTTGCATTCTGTCCCTTTCGAACTATATTCTTTTCTTTCCGCACTTTCATAATAGCAAAACAAACGTGGCATATATTTTTTGCATTGTAGATGAAATGAGGATGGTGGAGTAAAGTTATTAGTGACACGAACGGTTCTGTTTTTACTGTTCCATAGGCCCACAACATAACGACCGCGTTTTTGTTTCATTTTCTTGCTCAATGCACGCATACTGTCCAAAAACAGATTGCAGACTTCTCTTATTTAAGAGAAGATTGGCATTCATTTATTTACATTTCACTTAGAATCACACCACACATTAGTATCAGATTCCTTTTTCAGAGCTGTCTTCTTGCATAAGAGGCTATCTGTAAGCAACAAAATTGTCTTGTTCCTATCAGACATTCACACGCACAAACAATTACACATACAGACATTCACACGCACAAACAATTACACAAACATTTATGCACACATGAAAATTCATACTTCCTCACATTAAAAAAGAAATTCGATTTAAATTGGTTTCTTTTCCTCATCTTCCCCATGGCCGCTACATCCAAAGGCATCACATCTATAAACACTGATAGGTTGAATAATAGTAATTACTATATCTGGTTAAACACTGATAGGTTGAATAATAGTAATTATTATATCTGGTCCATTCGTATACAAATTGTGTTACTCCAACATGACCTTTGGCCTCATGTTGATGGGTCAAGGCCTTGTCTTGAAGCTATTAGACCTAGTGCAAATACTACTAGAGGTGTTAGTACCCCTATTCCCACCAATCAAGCTGACATTGACTTATGGAAGTCACATGACAATCATGCTAAATCCCTTATCATATTGACCATAGGAGATCATCAGTTACAATTAGTTCATAGGTTAGCCAATTCTAAGGATGTATGGGATAGACTTAAAGCTCTTTATGAGCACTCCGATATTGCCTCCCAAGTGTCGATTCATAGGAAATTAGTCACTTTGACTCTCACGAGGATGGAGATGTGGTCACATTCTTAGAAGAATGGCATTTTACTATAAGGGCAGTCTACGGGACCTTCTTTGTAGCTTTTCATTGCATTGGGCTTCGAAATCTTCAGAAGAAAGCGACATCGCTTTCGTGGTTCTCTTGTTGCGTAGGTATTCATGGCATACTTCATCATTGACAATTTTGCGGTCGGTTAAGGACATTCTCCAGAACATGGTCACTATTCGACAAAATTATTCTTCACTCGTTGGAGAACCGACATAGTTCTAATTTGCTTTGATGTGCGTAGTCTTAGAATGTTGTAGGGACAACTTGAGGAAACTCAGTACGCCGCTCGATTCAATTTCCAAATCAAAATATCAGCCTCTTTTTCAAAGTTCTGGGCGCGACATCCAAATCGTAGCGAATTCTAATAAGAAGAAAATTTTTAAAGAGATGTGCGTGTCTTCTCATTGAGAACTTCTTTTATTTTTGAGCAACTGAAGAATTGAGGAATGACAATGACAAAGATCTCCGAAACGAAGACGAAAAGTGGGTCATGCAAATAAACAAACTCGATAACGATCTAATCCTTTGTACGAATATGTGCGAATAACAGAAGAATATGGAACCATAGCTAAAAAAGCTGAAAAAGAGGGACTCTTTTTTTTTGGTGAACTGCAACAAACAAATAAATCTAGGTTTCTTGCATGAGGATTTACACAATCGTATGACAAACTATAAAGAGTATATCAGCCGCGTGGTCAGCAAAGGAAAAGAAAACTACTTCCGTTGTATATAAAATATGAATTCTCAAATCAAGCTTAATACGTAAAAGTTTACATCGACATAACCTCCAAGTTCGAAACATCACAAGTATCTGCATGAGGTATGTAAGTTGCGGGATTCCCTACATGCCAAGCGTGGAAAAGTTTCAAATCAAGGATGGATACTAACCTTGAGATAGATGCCCATTCTTGCTCATCAATCTTCGTTCATGGTTTCATTATTAGACTTGATTTTCTTGGATTGACATGATGGGTTGCGGTTGATATAGTTGATGTTGTTGTTCTTGGGAGGCGATCTCTTCGGAAATTGTGTTCGACTATTTTCTCTTTGCAAGATTTGTGTGGTCTTTGACCTTGTTTTTCCTCATTTCAATGACTTAGCAAGCTACATGGTTGCTATTTTCTCATTATAGCACTTAAAACATCCCTAAAACTCAACTTCCTTTTCTCGTGCTCCATCTTCTTGAACGCTTCACTTTCTCATGATTATAATTGTCAGAAGTCGTCTGCTCCGAATAACTCCCCCATTTTGGGATTGGTTCTACACGACGTTCGATGACTCTTGACAGAGAACCGCGCACGGAGTTCCATCCATGAATTGCCGCCCAGCCACGCGATGCATACCAATTACTCTCTTTCTCTCTCTTGGCCCTCTGAATGCCCCACATGGCCTCACACATGAGTGCCACTTGGCACTCATGTGGTAAGTCCACCTATTTACTAACTTAGGGGTGGTTCACACCCTCTTGAGGGGTATTCCATAACATTTCCTTCCCCTTAGTTCCATTTTTGTCCTCAAAAATGGTATTGGAAGGTTTAAAAGAAAGAGAGGAAAAATAGTATCACCGCTCCCACTATATCCCCATGTATAGAAATACATGGTCCTGTCTCCGTGTGTTTTCCCATATCCTTCCCCTTAAGAAAACTCTTGGGAAGGTAAACTAAAACTGGGAAACCGTCTCTGTAGGGTGCTAACCCGCTCCCATGTAGCACTATCTTCTGAACTATCTTTCCACTTTACTAGACACTCTTTATACAAGTGACTCCTCGTCCGTTTCTCTCGAGTGCGTAGTATGCTCTCTGGCTCACGTGGAATAGATTGAACAGAAATAGGCTCTACTACCTCACTATCTGGAATGATGCTGTCAGATTCACCCAGCCTTTTCTTAAGCCGGCTAACATGAAAAACTGGATGGATTTGACTATTCTCTGGAAGTTGGAGCTGGTAAGCCATCTTTCCTATTCTCTTAAGTATTTGGAAAGGTCCACAATACCTAGGAGATAATTTTGGACAAGTCCCCGTCTTCATGGTTTCAGACCTAGATGGAACTCTAAGATAGACTTGCTCTCCTACCTCAAAGTTGATATCTCTTCTTTGAGGGTCAGTATAGGCTCTAGCCCTATCCTGAGCTTTCCTAATGCTGTTTTTAGCAAGTCTAAGCATATCATTCATTTCTTCCAAGAAGTCCTTTGCAGCTTGAACTTTTTCATTCTGCAAGCCAACTGCATAAGGAGCCCTTGGCTGAAACCCATACATAAGCATAAATGGACTATGCCCAGTGGAAGAGTGCTTGGCACTATTATATGCAAACTCTACTATAGGTAAGTACTCCTCCCAATTAGTTTGCCTTTCATTCACATATGCTCGAAGCATATCCTCTAGGATTTGGTTAACCCTTTCTGTTTGCCCATCCGACTGTGGATGCTCGGCCGTACTCATGCTAAGCTTTGTATCCAACCTTTTGAAGACCGCTCTCCAAAAGTGGCTAGTAAACTTCCTATCCCGATCAGAAACTATGTCTAAAGGAAGACCATACAACCGGTATAGGTTCTCAACAAAAAGTCTAGCCAATTCAGGTGTCTTTACTGTAGTATGTGTCGGAATAAACCTAGCCATTTTGGTTAACCTATCCACAATTACCCAGACCGAGTCGTGCCCTCTCTGTGTCTTAGGTAATCCGACTATAAAGTCCATGGAGATACTCTCCCACTTCCCATTAGGAATATCCAATGGGTGGAGTAGTCCTCCAATCCTCAACCTCTCAGCTTTGTTGACCTGGCATTTATTGCACTTAAGCACATACTCTAGGACGTCCTTATGAAGTCCAGGCCAATAAAACTGCCTCTTAACAAGATCATAAGTCTTGTTAACTCCTGGGTGTCCCGCACTAGGTGTGTCATGACACTCATATAAAATATGCCGTCTCATCTCAGTATCTCTAGGGACACACACCTTACCTTTATATAACAGATATCCATCATGGACACTGTAATTCTTCCACTTGAATCCTTCTTGAGTACCCGTCGATACTCCATCCTCATTGGAAACCCGTATATCACGATCCCCATTCTCTATGGCTTCCCAAATCTCGGAATATGCAGGATCAAGCCTACATTTCCCTCTAATAGACTCAAGTAGCTCACTAGTGATCTGAGTAAAACTCAGTCCATTGAGCATAGGCATGCGGCTAAGTGAATCAGCCACTACATTAAACTTTCCCTTCCTATACCTAAGCTCATAGTCAAACTCTTGAAGGGTCTCTGCCCATCGGGCCTTACGACCTTTAAGGTCTGTTTGATTAGAGAGCCACTTAATGCTCTCTTGATCAAACACTATCGTAACTTTGGCACCGTATAAATAATGACGCCACTTCTTCAAAGCATGGACTATTGCATACAACTCCTTCTCATAGACGGAGTAATTCTTTTGAGCCGGTTCTAGTTTCTTGCTCTCAAAAGCTAATGGTCGACCATCCTGAACTAAAACCGCTCCTATAGCAAAATCACTCGCGTCAGTCTCAACCACAAATGGTTTATTGGGATCTGCTATATGTAAAAGTGGAGCTGTAGCAATAGCTACTTTCAACTTTTCCATACTTTGCTTCTGTTCGTCTCCCCAATGAAAGGCTTTCCCTTTCCCTTTAAGCTGTTCCGTCATCGGGACAGCAATTTTGGCATAGTTCTTAATGAATCTTCGATAGAAACCTGATAAACCTAGGAAGATCTGCAGGTCCTCCAGGTTCCGTGGATGTGGCCATTCCATAATAGCCCTTACTTTTTCAGGATCCATCTGGATTCCATCTTGGGAGACTATATGCCCAAGGTACCTAACCTCTGTCTTGAAAAATTCACACTTTGACTCTTTAGCAAAGAGCGAATTTTTCCTTAGCACTTGAAATACTTTTTTCAAGTGTTCCAAGTGTTCCTGTTCTGATGCACTATAGATCAGAATGTCATCTAAAAAGTCTACTACAAAGTGTCCTAGATAAGGCCGTAAAACACTATTCATGAGTTTCATGAAAGTGGCAGGAGCATTGGTGAGACCAAAAGGCATCACCAAAAACTCATAGTGCCCATATCTAGTCCTAAATGCAGTCTTAGGGACATCCTCTGCCCTAATCCTGATCTGATGATATCCTGATCTGAGGTCAAGCTTGGTAAAATACCGAGCTTGATGTAACTGATCAAATAGATCTTCCAACCTAGGCATTGGAAATCTATTTTTGATAGTTATCTTATTAAGTGCTCTATAATCTATACATAGTCTCATAGAGCCATCTTTCTTTTTAACTAGGAGCATTGGCGATGCCCATGGTGAGTTACTAGGTTTGATGAAGCCTTTATCTAAATAATCCTGCAATTGCTTCTCAACCTCCTCATGCTGAGAAACACTAAGTCTATAAGGTGGTCTACAAATAGGGTTAGTGTTAGTAACAACTTCTATGGCATGGTCAATGTCCCCTCTCTCAGGTGGTAGCCCTCTAGGTAAGTCAGTGGGAAAAACATCTCTAAATTCAAACATAAGATCCTTAAAACTTTTAACTACACACTCTTGCAAAAAAGAATAGTAGAAAGTCCTGTTCATATTTACATTCAAAGCATGAAAATATACATCAGATGAGCTGTCTATACAATGCTCCATATCATGACTATACAATAAAAACATATCCTGTACATGCTGTGAACAACAGAGACTATACAACTCTAATGATGAGATGAGAGGTGCATTAGGTACATCTCTCTCTCCCTGAATATAAACTGTACTTCCATTCTTTTCAAACTCGAGTGTGTTATTTTGATAGCTGCGTTTAAGTGTATCTCCCAAGCCCCATAGCCACTCTCTTCCTAAGACTAGATCTGTCCTCTCCATGTTCATAATTTGGAAGTCCATATGATCTATATAATCCTGCATCTTGACTTCCAAATTGGATACCATAGTATCCCATATTCTTTTATCTTGCCCTTGCATCATAGATACAATGTATTTATGTGCACTAGGCTGTTGGGGAATCTTCAATTTCTTGACCAAAGCATAGTTTATGAAGTTATGAGTGGCAGAGTCATCTATCATGACTCGCACCCTGGTCCCGTATACACTACCATGTAGCTTGACCAAGTCATGTGGTCCAAACTGCGGTGACCACAATGACTGAGTCAAACAACACGTGTGCTCTATATCCTCGTGCATCACCTCCACTTCCTTGCAGCTAGAGCTGCCATGAATGGGAAGGGTCTGCACCAGGTGGACCGCCTTTTTGCCCCTTTCAGGAGCCGTACTAGACTCTGGTCCTTTCTTCTTTTCTTCCCCCTTCTTGAGTGGACAGTTCCACTGTGAGTGGCTAGGGGATAGGCACCTAAAACACAGGTTCTCTCTTTTGGCCTTCTCAAACTGGTCTGTGGATAGCTTAGGCCCTTGTGATCTTTGTTTTTTAATAAAAACCTTGTTTTTCCCAAAAGGCAATTTTTTCTTAAATTTAGTGGTGCTAAGAGGTTTAAGGGGCTGATCCGTCTCCATAGGAGTATACTGAGGACGGTTATGGTCCTCATATATCTGTGCATATTTGATCGCCTCCTCAAACGTCTTAGGCGCATTCCTCCTGACTTCCCTCTTTATGGCTTTATCCAAGCCCCTAACAAACCCTCTGGTCTTCTGAAAATCATCTAGACCCTTAAGCTTCAAAGTGATCTCTCTATAGTGAGATAGATAAACTGAAAGAGGCCTGCCTCTTTGAGTAATTCTATCCCACTCATCCCAATTCCTCTCCTCTTCATTTTCAGGAAGAAACTCTTTTAGGAAAAGAGTCTCAAAGTGAGTCCAGTCACTAGGGATAGAGTTCGCCTCCTTAAGACTCATCCACCACTTATAAGCACGCGGGCCGAGGGAGAGACTCGCCTCTAGCACACGATACTCAGGTGGGGTGCCCTTTAATTGATGCAAATCTTGCCACTTTTGTAAAAAAGTGTAGATTGCATCCTTATTCCTGTCTCGGTCATCCCCCGTGAAGGTTGGTGGCTTTAAGTCTTTCAGGAGGGGAGCTTCCCTAGAGCTCTCTCCTTTATACTTACTAGGAAGAGAAGTCTCTTTCCTAGTAATCTCTAGAGGAATGGTAGGAGTTTCTCTTTCCTTCCTAGCTAAGAAAGAGGTGACACTAGTCTCAAGAGAGATCATTTGAGACTTAAGTTGGTGTATAAGAGATGTAATGCTACCCAAATCTTTCTCTAACTTGAGGGTTTGCTCTTTCAAGTCAATGAATTGGTCACGAGTGACAAATTCATCTATAAGCTCTTCATAAGTGTACTCTTGCTGTGAAGGCTCTTTTTCTTCTATGTTCTCTTCTATTTCTTGTCCTAACTCTACTTCTTCCATCCTAGCATCCTGATCCTCTAGTTGCTCTCTAGGTGGAGAAGTGGTCTCAACTACTTGTTTGCCTTTGTTTTCCATGTTTAAGTACCCTTCCCCCGTTTGCTAACTAGAGAGTATGAAAATGAATGGAAGTAGAGTTAAAATATGCAAGAAGAAGAGAGATATAACACAAGAGCACTTCCCTGATACAAAGTAGTGTTGCGGAAGCTAAATCCAGGTGGTCCTTGATGCTTCAAGCCGCTGATTTTAAGTCCTCGCCAGTCCCAAAAGAAAATTGGAAATGTCCGCTTGGTCCGGGGAGGTTCTAGACACCATAAACCATCCAAAATAACACCAAAAGTGCGTAGGAAAAGCCTCAAACGGGCAAACTGAATGTAACTGAACAATTTCAGAAATTTTCCAATCCTCGCCAGTCCACAAAGTTTTGCCCAGCACCTGCACTTCAAAAATTTGAGACAATCCCAAGTGAAAAAATTGGATTTGGAGTCCGGATGGAGAAAAACTAGGCCCGGGAGTGGCCGCCTAGTTCCTGCTGAAGCGCTGCAGAAGGATTCTGATAGGGCAAATCTCTTCCAAATCCAACACCGATGGTCTCTGAGCGAAGCTTGAAAGTGTAGCTTCGAAACGTGACCAAGATATTTGAAATCCGATATCGTATGAAGAAGATATGGTCCGGAGAAGTGAGGTATGTCACCGGTGGGAAGTGAAAAGCTTCATCTTCATGAATAGATAGGTTTGGAAAGCTCAAAACTGAGGAATGAAGGCTTCTTTCACCAAACCAACACCCCCCATCTCATAACCACAGCCCATAATACATATATCCCTCATGATTGTTACAAAATATTGATCTAGATCATAGATTTGAAGCTCCAAATTTTGGGAAAAAACTCGAAATTTTCTCAATAAAAGCTTTACCTACTGCCCTTTTCGAAAAAATTTTGAGTTGATGTCGATGGAGCTTGATATCCCATATGTGTGCGCAACAGGCGGAGAAAGTCCTATAAAGCTAAGAGCATAGGATGATCTTCTCTACCTTGGAGTGGGGAGGGAGGAGCAAAGCTCCCCCTCGTGGGCTGGCGGACGCTTGCTGCTCCTGCGTGAGGTTCTGCGCCTGTGGGCCTTCTCTGATCGCGGGTCGCCTGTGGGCCGTCTTTGATCGTGCGCCGCCTGTGGGCCGTCTTTGATCGTGGGCCGCCTGTGGGCCGTCGGTACTTGATGATCCTTGTCCCGTTCGCCGTCTGGCTCTGATACCAATGTCAGAAGTCGTCTGCTCCGAATAACTCCCCCATTTTGGGATTGGTTCTACACGACGTTCGATGACTCTTGACAGAGAACCGCGCACGGAGTTCCATCCATGAATTGCCGCCCAGCCACGCGATGCATACCAATTACTCTCTTTCTCTCTCTTGGCCCTCTGAATGCCCCACATGGCCTCACACATGAGTGCCACTTGGCACTCATGTGGTAAGTCCACCTATTTACTAACTTAGGGGTGGTTCACACCCTCTTGAGGGGTATTCCATAACAATAATACATCAAGTATGGTTGCATTGTAGTATTTTATTTCTCGAAACATCATGAACATGGTTGCTATTTTCTCATTATAGCACTTAAAACATCCCTAAAACTCAACTTCCTTTTCTCGTGCTCCATCTTCTTGAACGCTTCACTTTCTCATGATTATAATACATCAAGTATGGTTGCATTGTAGTATTTTATTTCTCGAAACATCATGAATTGGAACATAACAAAAGTAAATTCTAAGGGGGCCTTCTCATTTAAATACTGAACCATTGAAATAAAGAGAAAATATCCGTGGTTCACTATCAAACACCATCTCAAAAATCTATGGAGGAGGAAAAAAGAATAAACGTATGGTGGCATACATGAATAGAAACGACTTATAAAAATACTCTATGAGCATGGAGATTCCTTCAAGAAAGAATGCATATGCTTGGCAATGATCAGGATTGAATGCGGTTAAAGAGACGTAAAGTGAGAGCCTAATTATCAGGAGAAGAGAAAACATTTCCTTGCATGTGGGAGTTTTGTGGTTTCATGATGACCAAAGTATTTTGGTACAAAAGAATAGAACATGGAAACCTTAAAATCCCCTATCCATGCGATGATCCTTTTCTTACAATTTCGAGGAAGTAGTGAAATTAATGTTACCATTCGTGTCCATATATGTGGCAACATGGTAGCAAAACACTCTTATAAAAATTCTTTAATAAAATACATAATAGCCTCTTTAAACACAAATTATAAGTTCGATCATATTTGCAAAACCTAGGAAATTTGTGTACCATCACACCACTTCTTTGGTATCAAAGGAGTTTGCATCAAAAGGTTTTTGTCTTGGTGGTATACAGTGAACATGATAGACTCCCAACAATTTATGTCTTATAGCGACTTATGCAACTGTTCATGACTATTGGATTAACGACACTTTATGGTTTGTAGTGATTCCCTCCAAGGTTTATGACTAAGCAATGAGCAAGGCATAAATTTCGACATACTTTTTCTTTTGAGTTGTTGAAGTCATCATGGGTTCCATTTTCTTCACGCAAGGAAGAACTTAACAATCAAGGAAGAGAAAGTATTAGTAGTTCTTGGCAAGTCACCCATTCTAGTAGTGTTTCCCTAAGGCTCGATTAGGTAGCATATTTCATAGCCAATAAGCCCTAGTTGCTTGGTGGTCCTTCTAGGAGATTGAGACTTGGGAATGGATCTTGGTTAAAGAAGATTTAATCATTCTAGGAGATCTTGTGTATTTCATCAAAAAAATGTGTGGGAGCTTGAACAATGAGTTTGAGATGACAGATCTCGACTCACTCCATTATTGTATTGGCATTAAAGTATGTCAAAAATATGATGGAATTTTCATATTGCAACAAAAAAAGGGCTAGGTAAATATTTAAACCTATTGGGATGATGGACTGCAAAACCTTTATCGCACCTATGGAGCTAAATCTTAAACTTTCAATATAAGATGATACACGAGAAGTAGATGCTAAGAAGTTCCAAAATCTTGTTGGGAGTCTTATAATTTTGTGCAATATTAGACAAGACATTTTCTATTTAGTTGGTGTATTCCACAGATTGTCTAACAAACCAAAAGAGAGGCACCAAAATGTAGGCATGTGAATTCTAAGGTACATTGAAGGAACCTTGGATTTTGGTATTCTTTCTACCACACATGATACTCTATATGTGTATTGTGTCGTGGATTGGGTTGGAGATTGTGATTCTAGAAAATCAATTTTTGGATACTCTATTTGATTTTATTGGAGAATATTTTCTTGGGTAAATAAGAAAAAATAACTCTCCCACTCTCCCCTACTCAACGACAGTATAGAGCAGCTTGCTTTGGCTATTGTAAGGTACTTTTTTTAACGATAATTATTACAAATCTTGGCTTTTCATCAACAATGTTTAGTATACCTAAATTTGATAATCAAATTTTGATGATCATTGCAAAGAACCTTGTACTTCATGCTCACACCAACATATAGAAAGGCACTAGCATTATGTCTGTGAGCTAATTAAAGATGAAATCATGGAGCTAGAATATTTCCCAAAAGAAGCAAACTGAGCTCGCATATTCACTAAAGCACTTGAAAATGAGGAGTTTAATCGGCATCATCAACAGATTGGCATAGAACCTTGATCTACTTGATCTATTATTTAGTAAAAACTCAAGGGGGAGGGTGGGTGTTAGTATATGTGCAATGTTTGCCCTTCATGATTGCATGTAATAATGCACCTTTTGTAAGGTCCCCATTATGAGGAGAAGCCAAGCATGGATTAGCCAAATGATGGAAGTCTAAATTTTCATGTTGGAGGAATCTAAAATTAGACCATCTAAGGTATTCTGAAGAAAGGGAGTTACCATGTCCCCAATTGTGGGGTCTCGAGCAGCGAGGAGTAGGCCTAGTTGGGGTGTCGAACAGGGCCTATGGGCACCCTGGCTAGGAAATCCTAGGGGGGCACTAGTCCCTTGGTGGGGGTCCAAGGACCACACCCCAAAAACGATGCTAAAAGGGAATATTCCATGCAATATTCCATGTTGAAGTAAGAAATCATTCATCGGTTGAACCAGCCTAAGCTGCGTATGGGAATTACATGGGTTATAATAGTCCAATTTGGATGGCCCATGTATATCCATCCATGGAAGGCCACATCTCTCCATTATCCTATACATACATGACCTTTACACTACAGATGACAACGAATTGAGACATCATACATACTTTCTAGTAGAAATATGTTGGAATTTTATTATATATGTTATCATCTCTCCTCCTGCTCTTATGTTCTCTTGCATAACTAATTCTTTTATAGAGGTACCCTTAAGATTAAAAGTTACATCTATAGTTTTCCTAATGATGAGGGGGACTTTGCAAGTCTCAATCTATCTAGATTATCATGCAACATTGTCATTATATGGATGTTGAAGGATTCCTCAATAAATAAGGAGCGTTCGACTTGACTTATTTCCAAAAATAGAATATTTCCTATTTCTTATAGGTAGTATGTGCCTAAGACTCTTTGAATTAACTAGATTTCATTTTCCTTTTTTGAATTCCTTTTTCTTTCTTCCTGTGGGATTTCACCTGAATAAGACTAAAAATCATATATTTCCTATGGAAATTATGTAAGAGAATGACGCAATACTACATTCTTAAAGAGAGAAGATGCAAATTTGGAGTAGGACACAATAGCGGATTTGGATCTCCTTAATGGGGATAAGAATGAAATAGAAAGAGCAATGTCTAGAGCCTATAAGATTTGGCTTAAGTCGTCTTGAAATAGACTAGAATAGATTCAAGAGTAGTATTTGATTCAAGAGCAGTTTTTGTTCATGATAACTCCTGCCTACGAAATATGGAAGATGTCAAAAACGCTAAGAAGATTCCAATATTGACTAGAATAGTAGGATTTAGTCGCAAATCCACCCAAATTTTTCTATTATGCCTTGGATGTCTGAACAACTTTACTCTTGACAATCATCGATCATGGCATTTAGAGAAAATTAAAATCCCTCAAGTTGTAGGGGATGCGTGCAAAGTACAATTAATGTTTTTTGACCAAAGCTTCCAAAGATTTAGAACACTCTTTGAATATATTTAGGAATCTTATTTCTTAAATAATCAAATCATGATGAGAAATAACAATTCTAATGATCAAATAAATGTGAAAGAGAAGGTGTTGTGTCAACAAATTTATGTCCTAAAACTTATATTTAACATGCCTTGTGATAGTTGACTTGTAGCAACCAAGCGCTTGCTTAGCATATAAAAGCAGATAAGAAGGCACAAGTTATGAGATAATTCAATAGACATAGGCTCACCAAAAAAAAGAAGTGAGAGTGCACAAGCTTCATTAGTCCACCCAAGCCTCCACTACTTAAACCTTGCAACTCTAGGCTTTGAAATCTGCATGAATCATTTTCTACACTGCAATGTTTCTCTTGCTCATTTGATAGCTTTGGCTGACATATGCAAGTGTCTCTCATGATGTTGAAACATGATGGTAATGAAATGAGGTAGATCTACATAGAATCAAGATCCATATGAAGAATAATTGAGCCTCACATTTATAGAGGATGGCATTCAATTAATGACAATCAAGAGATTCCTATGGAGGACCAATATTTTAGTGTGGAAGAAGACGTCCTAGAGGATCATGATAAGATTTTCATCTCTCATTAGAATGAAATAACTTATTCGATACGATTAAAATGGGAGTTGAATCAAGAAGAAATGATCATGAAGAAAAAGTTAAACATGTAAGAAAATAATAGCACAATGGACTAGACCAATAGATAGAGTTGAAAGAGAAAACACACCCAGAGATAGATGTTGACTAAGAGATAAACAACTCAAATTCTCAAATTGTCAAGTTTCATGCAATTACAACAATGGTGTTGTCCACCCATGCCTCCCGCCAACATGCAGCTTGATGATGATCTAGATAGCTTCTAGATGAAGGGCTTATTAGTGCGCAATGCTACATAAATCTCAACTAGGCCATGCTTATAAAGCTTCTACAAAGGGAGTTGGTATAGATAAATGTAGTCAGGAGAAACAAGATCATTGGCCTAGGGGCAAAGGGGATATGCCCCCTAGGCCATGGAGAAGCGGGCAAGCCCCCCTCTACATGCCCCCATTAAGATTCTATGAGGAAACCGCACAATGCCATAAGACTTTGTTTTTTCCTTGAATGGCAACCAAATGGCTTGGAAGTTTATGTTCTACCTAACCAAATTGAGAGGCTCACAAATACCATTTATTACGATCAACAGTCACACAAAGACCTCATCTAACTTGAAATTTAGGGTTCCACAAATGTCAGAGCTCTCACAATGGCTTGTCCTCATAGTGGGGGCCTTATAACTTAGCAAACCATGGATCATTTGTGGTCACGTAAGGGTGGAGTACTAAGCATATCTAGCAAAACTTGCTAAAAGTGGTAACCTTAATTTTGAACTACCTAAGAATTTCAAGAAATATGAAGTGGAGCTTGGGAAGATAGTGGTTCAAAAGCCCAAACAAGAGGCCTTCTTAAGAATAGATTATGAGAATAAAGAGCAAACCAATTCAACTATGGTGGTAGTAAAAAATGGCAAAAACTATTTGTGTATGTACAAGGATTTGAAAGGTATAGATTTGAAAATTATCATTCATGGCATCCTGATGTTAATTGACCCAAAGCCCAAAAACGAAAGGCCTACTTTTCTTATTGATGCTTACCCTAGAAACAGCAAAAAGGAAACCGATAGAATTTTGGAAGAAATATGTATTTATCAAATGATCATCTAGAGTGGCTACCACCCATCATTATATTCCCTAAAGAGAATGAAAAGTTATGAGTATGCATAAATCTCAAGAAGGTCAATGCGACAACAAAGTATTGATCAATATTCTTTACCTATCGTTGTTGATTTACTTGATAGGGTAGTAGCCCAAACTATTTTCTCCTCTTGGAAATCGTTTTAGCCTTTATGCACATAGCAACTCCTCGTGAGGACTATCATGAAAATCCTATGTTTGAAAATAAGGTATCTTTTCATTTTTTGTCATTCTCCTCAGCTTGAAAAACTCCCCCATCTACCATCAAAGCCTCGATGTGTTACACAACACATAGCTAAATCATGTTGACTCCTCGTAGATACCATTCCAGAATACTTAAATATGATGTTTACATCATACCACAAACAAATGAAAGAGGGAACAAATGCAATTGATTTAGACAAGAGCTATCCTTGGGGAAATTTAGAGGTGGAAAGAGAAAAACTTTGCATCAAAATTATGTTAGAACTAGTCTAGACTATGTTCCAAGCTAGCCAACATTCAACCAAAGCAAATTAGTCAAACTATAGTGGCACTTTCAAGGATTTTTGTATTGATTAGAGTACATAATGAGAAAAGCAAAAACATTGGCACCTCAAAAGGCTCATTTCATTCGAAGTGAGAAAGGAGAATTCTTGCCAAGAGACTTGAAGGTTCCAAACTTAATAGATTGCAGAAAATCACCTTCCATTACCAAGTACTGTTATGAATTCTTTCCAGAGATCAAAGAGGAGACCTAGGATACTATAGAAATGAATCCCTTGCCCATTCAAGGGATCGAGGATCTCCATGATCACTTCCCCCACAACATTCACTCTTTGTACGTAGATCAAGAAGACAATAAGGAGAAAGATTGTATTTTTTGTGAAACTCATTATAATAATTGTCACAATTCACACGTCCATAGGAATCTAAGTCCTTTCATATATGAGCCCTTATGATACTAGTGTTGAAGGTTGATTCGATCATACCTAGGAATACTGAGCTTTTCAAGAAAACTAAAGTGTAGTGTTATTCCACTTTAGAAGATCTCTAAAAAAAGAGACCAATTTTTTGGAAACATGTCATTAACCAAATGAGAGACCTTGGTATTTTTAACTGAGCTGTAGAATCCAATGAAAACATCTTTGACATGGTGATAGAAAATATTGGAGATATGAGTGAAGTGAGGAAGAAGACAACTAACTCCCCAGTACCTACCAAGGTCACACTACCAATGAAATCTTGGATTAAGGTGTAGGTGTTCCTATTACAACCACATCTTTATGGATGAGATGGGATAAGCCAGACTTATGAGCCTTTACAATAGAACTTGAAATGGTAGACGAAAACATTGAAAAATCATTTCAGAATACTAATTGGAATCCCTCTCACTACTTGTGGTGTAGATTTGGAACACATATTTTTCATTAGTGAGTTTAGGAAAATCCAAGAGTATAACATGACTTTAGGTAGAATATTTATGAGACAATTGAAATTCATGCAAGATAGGGGAACCGATTCCTTGTACTTACAACATCTAGGGTTAACTTATAAAGTGAAGCTCAAAGATAACACCCATGGAGATGTCCCACCCCTACGATGTAGCACCTTCCACAAGACCGAGAAGTAATCCAAGTCAATATACTCGCTTAGTTCGTTGAATGCATCATGGACGCATGAACACACACACTTATGGATGTTTAAAATTGCTAATGACGAAGAGAGAGGACTTGAAGCTAAAAATATGAGTTTCATAGAGTACCTAATTGATACAAGACCCAACCTACAACCTATAATATCTCTAGATAGGAATTTGAACCACATGGCTGAGCAAAACTTTTGGCAACTATGGAGATAGTAGTGAACAAAGAACAATGTAATCCTCATTATGATGAGGAAGGCTACAACATATCCCTCTTTATGTGTGAACCATTACAAAAGCAATAGGAGGAAGATATAGGATTCATTATTATGGACCCTTTTCTATGATTTATAGGGAGATTACTTATACCTATTCAATGCAAAATCCCATGAAAAAAGTGAGTGTGAGAAAAAGATATTTCTTACCACTCAAGTAGAAATGAAGAAATAGAAAATTAACTGAAAGAAAAATCCACTACTATAGGAAGAAGAGGAGTCTATATTTGAAGTCCATAGAACTTCAAAAAAATATAAAATCTAAGATAGGAAAATTATGACAAGAATGTTAAAACAAAAGATGTCATGGGAGAACCTTATCACAATAAAAAATTGAACATAATAAACGTCTTGTTAGAATATAGAAACATGTCCACTTGGACATACTAAGACTTGGAAGGAGTGGATCTACAGAATTGTGCATGTAGGATCCCAATGACTTTAGAAGACAAACCCAAAAAATAAAAACCATACACTAACAATGACATATATGCAAAAAAAATATAAAGGAAGAAATTGATCCACTGAAAGAAGTAGCATTCATCTATGAAATTGAGCATATTGAATGGGTATCCCTCATTTTGGTAGTGCCCAGAAAGAATGACATACATGTGTGTATTAACTTGATGAAACTAATGGAGCAAACATGAAGGATAGATATTGGCTCCCAATAATGGAGCATCTCTTAGAAACTGTAGTAGGCAAGGAGTTATATATATTTTTTTGGAGAGATCTTTAGGCTACAATCTAGTAGAGATATCCTGTAAAGATCAACATCAAATAGCTCTTGCCATTGAATGGAGAATTTATGCATTTGTGATGCCTTTTGGGCTCCTCAATGCTGCAACCATTTCGAATGGCTTATGTGTCATTTTTTAAAGGGATTCTTGCATAAAAACCAGGATATATATGTGGATGGCATGTATGCATGCTCCTACAAGAGTAAAAATCATATCCCAAAAGTTAGGAGGATATTTGATAGATTTAAAGAATACGACGTATGTTTGAATCTTGAAAAAAAGGTACTCATAGTGTGACAAAGAAAAAAAGTAGGCCAAATCCTATGGAACAATTTAATATCAAAGAAAAAGATGAAGTATAGCAGTAATGAATAGAAAAAAATAAAGTGAGGGGAATTCAAGAGGTACCTAAACCTTAGACATTGTATGAAGTACATGATGGAGAGTCTTAATCTCCAAAATAACAAGCTGTCCTTGATTTTGGAGCACCTCTATATCAAGATCGAATAACTCAAAACCTTTACCAATTTGGAGGATCAATACAAAATTATCAAAGTTTTGAACTAACTATGAAGATAGTCACTACTTAGAAAGTCTGCTGCACATAACTCACTCATTGACTCATCAAATGTGTAAACTTTCTAATAAAACTTTGTACAGGGTGTCATCTAACGTTTGCACACCTTCTCCAAGTTAAATCATCTCAAAAGACTCAGTAGATCTTGAGAAATGATTCAAACAGTTCACCTATATCTGAAACTATTCTTTAGTATAGTCGACTTTGACACTTACAACTTCTAAAGCATGGTTCTCCCAAAGTACAACCCATTTAATCAAATGCTTTTAGTCATAGGTAGCTTACCCTCCAACTTAAAGAATAAGTGCTTGTTTGCTCCAAATTTAACGCTGTGGAAGGAGAAATGACCAAAACATTAACATCAAATTTTGCACCTCTTGCAACTTCACTTCTTTAGATTCACACATGTAAATGTTCCTACTCTCAATTCTCTCAGCCTGATTACAATTAAGATCTGAAAACTTGTACAGAGGTCAACCAACTTTAGACTTAGACTTGTACAAAAGCATTCCACAGAAGATTAAACACAAAAGGAGTACTCAGCAAATGATCGTGCACAATTTTTCTTCTTCTTTGAAAAAGTTTACATCTGAATGATGAGAGAGATATTTCTCACTTCTAAAGTGTCTAAACACTCTTATAACATCTAATTCTTCTTATCTCATGCTCTTTCATACTTGTCCTGACTTTCTACTTGTATATAGAGGCATATATGTACAATTTCATTACCATAACAAAGATATAAGTGAGCTAACTATAAGTTTAATGTACATATGTATACAAGTCTTCATTTTTTGAATGTGCACTATCTTCAAGCTTCATAGGCTAATCTTTTCTTCAATCTTTGACTTCAATCCTTCATTCAAAACATGAACTGGTGGTTGACTTGCACCAACAACTGCCCCTCAATCATCAATTGAGGTTTTCTCTATCTTCTTTAGACCTGCCATGTCTTTGAATCTTTGTAGCTTTGGTCCATCCAAGCTTTTGGTTAGCATATGTGCAATCTGATCTTTTGTTGACGTATGTATGACTTCAATCTCCTTATCAATCACCTTCTCTCTTAAAAAATGATACTGAATCTCAATATGTTTGGTCCTGGCATGAAAAACAGGATTAGCAGCTAGAGACAATGAGCTCATGTTATCTCCATGAATAGTGGGTGTACTCTGAGTAATGTCAAAACTCTTCATGAGAGTCTTCAACCATATGACTTCCTTTGGAGCTTCAACCATACCTTTGTACTCTGCCTCTGTAGATGATAAAGAAACTATATGTTGCTTCTTAGAGCACCAAGAGATTAACTTATCTCCCACATAACACAAGTATGTTGATCTCCTAGCATCACGATTACCTACCCAATCTGTATCACTATATATCTTGATGTTTGTATCTGATGTAGACCCATAATACAAACCTTCCTTGAGTGTACCCTTAATGTACCTCAACACTCTTTGTCCTCGCAACCCAATGTTCTTTTCTAGGACAATGCATGAATTTAGACAATACTCCAACTGCATATGACAAATGAGGCCTAGTTAATGTAGCATAGTCAATTTGTGATTCATCTCCATTGGAGTAGGTGCTAGCGTGCAATCTTCCATTTTAGACTTGATTAACAAGTTCTTCAAATATCGTTCTTGAGTTACATACACTCCATGTTGAGTATATGAGATCTCCATGCCCAAGAAATATGAAAAGTCTCCCAAGTCACTAATCTTTAATTTTTTCTCCATTTGTTTCTTGAGGCTTTGTATACCCTTCTCATCTGTACCTATAAGGATTATATCATCAACATATATGCACATATAAATGAACCCATCATCACTTGCTTTGACAAGCAAGCTCCTATCAGCTTTAGATACTTGGAAACCAAGTTCCTTCAAGAACTTTACATGTCTATAATTCTATGCCCTTGGGGCCTGCTTCAAACCATACAAAGCTCTCTTGAGCTTATATACATATTCTGAATACCTTTTATCTCTGTCCCTTGTGGTTGCTCCATGAAAACATCATATGAAATATAACCATTTAGAAAATCATTTTACACATGTAATTGACATAGTCTCCAACCATTACATGCAACAATGGCTATAAGTGCCCTGATGGTTGTCATCTTTGTTACATGACTATAGGTCTCATCATAATCTATACCATATGTCTGAGCATACCCCTTCACAACAAGTCTAGCTTTATAACTAGGCACACTTCCATGTGCATACCTCTTTGTCTTGTCGACCCATTTGCATGCAATGATCTATTTGGTTCAGGAATGAAATCCCATGTCTCATTCTCCATCAATGCATCATACTCTTCCTATTTAGCTTTCTCCCAATTTCCCTTACCTTTTGCCTCTTCATATGTAGAAGGGCCTTCATCTGCTTTCACCATGAAAGCATAGTCTTTAATAGTAAAAAAAGAACTGTCATAGCTATACCTTGTAGGTTGCCATTTGTGTCTTGATGACCTTCTGAGTTCTCCACTTCTTGATGTTTCTGGTTCATCACATTCTGGATCAAACCTTGGCACTTCTTCAACTTCAACTTGTACTTCATTGTTCTCTTCTTCATCAAATATCTGAACCTTTGATTTAGCTTTCTTCTGATTCAAAACTTCTTCATCACTTGCATGATTATTGATTGTACATGCATACCAAGTACCTTGCTCAACAAATGTAACATCCTTTGACACAAGGAATTGTTTTGTGTATAGACTCCACAACTTATATCCCATCTGCTTATCATCATATCCAATGAACACATACTTTTCAGCTTTAGGTTCCAATTTATGCCTCAACTAAGATGGCACATATGCATAAGCCAAACATCCAAGTACTCTGCAATGATCTAAGGTAGGTCTCTTACCCCACAAAGTTTCATATGGTGTCATACCCTACAAAATCTTTACATGGTAATCTATTAACCAAATATGTAGCTGTATTTACAGCCTCAACCCACAAATAATTTGGACAATTTTTCTCCTTCATCATTGATCTTGCAAACTCAACAAGAGCTCTATTTCTCCTTTCTACTACAACATTTTGTTGAGGAGAGTACCTGCAAGAAACTTCCATTTTTATACCTGCATACCATAAGTAATCACTAAACTCATTAGAGAAATACTCTCCCCCTCCATCGGACCTTAGTCTCTTCAACTTTTGACCTGTAGTTCTTTCTACATATAATGTTTGACTGTACTAAATACCTCTATTTTATCTTTGATCACATAGATAGTGATCCACCTCGTAGCATCATCAACATAAATCACATAATATTTTGAATCATTTATGCTTTAATCCTATGATGGTCCCACACACATTTGTGTGTACCAATTCAAGCTTCTATAAATACATAAATCCATGCTTAGATTATGATTGCTTATAAGCCTTACCTAATTGACATGCCTCACATTTGTATGTCATATGTTGACCTACAACATTAGGCAATCCATGCACTGAACCATTGTTAACCATATCCTTAATACCTCTTTCACTAAAATGTCCAAGACTTTTATGCCAAACATCTAACTCAGAGATCTTATGTCCTCCATAAGTGAACAAGGCATGACCAATATTACCTTGAATCTTCAATGTGAAGAGTCTTCCTTCTTTCTTCCCTAAAATAGTTTGTTTATACCCATTGCTAGTGTCTTCCACAAAAGCTCCATCATTAGTGAACCTTACTTCATAACCTTTTTCAACAATTTGCCCTACGCTTATCAGATTCTTTGGAATCGTAGGAACATACAAGACCTTACTCACGAGAGTACTTCCAACCTTGGCCTTCATTGATCCACTTGACTTCACATTGTGCTTTGTATTATCACCTGTTTGAACTACATGATAAGTTACCTTATTATCCAAATCAGTCATCAAGGCTATATTACCACTCAGGTGATTGCTACACACTGAGTCAATGTAGAAGATTGTTTGGTCTTCACTTTGTCTTTCACAAGTTGCATTCATGATTAAGGTTGAATCCTCCTTCTCATATGAAGCATAATTGTAGTACGTATTGCTGTAGGATTTACTTTGGAATCCTCTACCTGCATTTCTTCCAAAGTAACCTCTACTACCTCTACCTCTGAAATTACCTTTTTCGTTTCTACCACCTCTTCCTCTTGATTTAAATTTCTGACTATGTCCTCCATTATTCTAAGTATACGCCAAAAATCATGAGCTAAATGATTTGTCTTACCACAAATCTAGCAAGTTTGGCTCCATCTTTATTACTTCTGTGTCTTCCTCTACCTTTACCACCTCCTCTTCCTCTTAGGAAGTTGGCTTGGCTAGTTGTACCTTCTTCTTCATTTACTTGTTTCTTGCCTTTGTTATTCTTATTCTTATCCTTTGAATACATTGCTTGACCTGCACTCTTATCACCAAAACCTTTGACATCTTGCTCAAAAGTTAGCATGTTTCCTAGCAACTGATTTAAATCAGGAGTGAAATGATCTAGTGACAAATCAGTGGAAAAATGAATGGCTTCCATTTCTCATCTCCTCTCAAACCTGTGAGGATTTGCCTTACCAATTTATCCTCCTCAATATCTTCATCAACTGCTCCTAATACATCTGCAATGTTCTTCATCCATAATCAAAAATAGATTGAGAGGTCTTCTTCTTGAATGTAGTAAACTCTGCCCACAAATATGCCTTCCTAGACTTTGTAGTGTTTTGGAAATGCTCCTCCTTCTTCATCCAAGTCTTCAAATCTAAGATTTCATCCCTAGTTGGAACACTAGGATCTCTGAATTATGGTTTTTGGTCTTCAGTTGTGATGTAACCTATCAAGTCTTTGCTCATGAGATGAGCTTCCATCCTCATTGACCATGCTAGATAGTTTTCTCTATCCAGTTTCTCTATCTGAAGAGAATCTCCCATCCTTTCTTCACCTATGTCTTAAATTCTTCAAACTTTATGAGGAATAAGCGTACCTTTACTTTGAATGAAGTTTCTTTTGATCTTCGTGATAGCTTCATACCTCCTTCTCAAGCTTTCTCTTTAAGATTTCACCTTTTGATTCTTCAAGTGTTGATTTTTGTATGATTGCAGCACTTGGGGTTCTCCTTTCTTCTATTTTGATGAAACCCAGCTCTGATACCACTGATGGGGAGTGTTAATCTCTAAAAGAACAAGCTATTCTTGATGTTAGAGCACCTATATATCAAGAATAGCTCAAAACCTTTACGAATTTGGAGGATCAATACCAGAGTATCAAAGTTTTGAACTAACTGTGAGGATAGTCAATACTTAGAAAGTCTACTACACATAACTCACTCATTGACTGATCAAATGTGTAAGGTTTCTAATGAAACTTTGTATAACACATTCTCCAAGTTAAATCATCTCAAAAGACTCAGTATATCTTGAGAAATGATTCAAACAGTTCATGTTTGAAACTACTCTTTAGTATAGTCGACTTTGACACCTACAACTTCTAAAACATGGTTCTCCCAAAGTACAACCCGTTTAATCAAATGCTTTTAGTCATCAATAGCTTAGCTTCCAACTCAAAGAATGAGTGCTTTCTTGCTCAAAACTTTACACTGTGGAAGGAGAACTGACCAAATCGTTAACATCAAATTTTGCACCTGTTGCAACTTCACTTCTTCACATTTACACATATAAATGTTCCTACTCTCAATTCTCTTAGCCTGATTACAGTTAAGATCTGAAAACTTGTACAGAGGTCACGCAACATTAGACTTAGACTTGTACAAAATCATTTCACAAAAGATTAAACACAGAAGGAGTATTTAGCAAAAGATCGGGTGCAATTTTTCTTCTTCTCTGAGACATTTTATATCTGAATGATGAGAGAGATCTTTCTCACTACTAAAGTGTCTAACCACTGTTCTAACATCTAATTTTTCTTATCTCATGCTCTCTCATACTTTTTCTGACTTTCTACTTGATTATATAGGCATATATGTACAAACTCATGACCATAACAAAGATATAAGTGAGGTAACTATAAGTTTAATGTACATATGTATACAAGTCTTCATTTTCTGAATGTGCACTATCTTCAAGATTCATAGGCTAATCTTTTCTTAAATCTTTGACTTCAATCCTTAATTCAAAACATCAATTGGTGGTTGACTTGCACCAAAAATACAAGCATTCATGGGTCATTGTGGTTACTATAGAGGATTCATATATAAGAATGCAATCATAGTTCATCTCTTGTACAACCTTCTGACAAATTTGAGTTGAATGACAAGGTTGAAAATTTCTTTGTATGCCTTAAATGACATTTATCCTAAGCCCCAATCTGAATGTTACCTCACAAGAACAAGGCTTTTTGTGTCCATCTCGATGCTATAATTTTTTTTATATTGGATGTTTGCTAGCAGAACCCACATATGAGGGGAATATAGACCTATCCATGGCTTATGTGAGTAGACATTTGAATGCTCCTTAAAAGAACTACACCACAAATGAGCGTGAAAAACTAGTTAATTTCTATGCGATAAAGAAATTCTTACACTATCTATTGACGAATAAGATCAATTTCTTTACACATCATCAAGCACTAATATGCTTGGTGAAGAAACCTTGTAATACTAGAATATTAGTAAGATTGTTTCTATTACTAAAGGATTAATATATCAAACTAGTGATGAGAAAAGGGAAACACATTTACTAACCAATTACCTCACAAGAGTTACTTAGGAGAATCCCTGTAAGGTGTCTTAGATGCACTTCCTCATGCATAACTATTTAATTTATGAGTACTTCCAAACTACATGAAACAAGTATGTGGATCCTGGCATATGGACTGATGAATTCTGGAATAAAAATAGAGAAAGGTGAAGCGCTAAGATCACAAAAGTATCATATACAAGCAAGAATTGTCTATATGCAAGATGGAAGAATTATTATAGCTTGTTGTGTGGGTGAAGAAGACCATCAAAAGTGGTTACAACTAGCATACATATGTGCCTTAGGACAACATTAACCTAAAAAGATATTCTTACAAAAAGTAAAATGTCTAGGAGCATACTAGCCAATGATGGATTGTGATGTGCATAAACGCATCGAGTTTTTTCTGACATGTATTAACAAACCCGTAGTTGAGCATGAAACTGTAATGCAACATAGAAATGATGATCGGTTTGAAAATTCCTTATGAGTGAAGGCAATCACCCACAAAAGGAATGAGATTTGTGTAAAGAAAGGACAATGATCTTGAAGTCTTATTTTTCCACCTATATTTAAGGAAAAAGCTCTGCAATCAAATGACAAAGAAGTGAGGAGTTGAATACACTTAAATAGATATGGGTGACCAAGTAGCCTTTGAAGATACAACCTAACACTTCTCAAATTTAGGTGCAGAAATATAGCTTTTAGGTTACAACCTAGCTCAAAAATTCATCTCTTTCACAGAACCCTAGGTTTAAGCATTCTATTCAAACCTCAGGTGCACTCGTGCACCTAAGTCACAATCCCCAAGTTATACATCCCCTCACATTGTATAGAAATGGATCCCAATGCGAAGATATCCTTAGGCAGTTTAATCTATAACATCTCATCCAAATTCATTAAATTGAATTCACTTTCCAAGTAATAATCATCCATTCTCTCTACATCCTACTCAACATTTAAAAACACCATCTTACTCCACACGAAAAACATCAATGTATGAAGTTTGTAGCAATCACTTCAATAATATGTATAATAACCTGGATAATATTTCCTTAGACATGATGCATGATGCTCAGAGCATGCACTTCCCAACTATGCATCTAGTGAATAGAAGAGAATTGAGCCCAAGTGCATAGTATACTTATAGGGCCAAAAAGGAAATTCATGTTAGTATTCAAAAGGGCTATGGTCTCACTATATTGCAATGTGGTGCATATAGGAAACAATGTCAAAATATTCCAAAAACTCTAAACTTGCAGCAAAAGTATGTGTAGTATATGGGCAAATCTACAATACGAAGCATTGGAACATTGGTCTAGAAGAGACATTTCATAAAGCAATCAGCGTAGGTATTATACCCGATAACTAAACGTGAATATTTTGGTGTAGCTTTTTGTGTGGAGCTATTTTCGGCATAGAGTTTTCAAGGATCCATAATTAGACTTTTCTTTTAGGGTCGTGGTATTTATTTGTGGAAATATTGCATTTTGGAATATTGCTTTTCACAAGGGACTCATGAACTTTAAAGACAAGGCCTATGCTCAATTTTAATCATCCCTCAATCATTCCATCTTCTCAACCTTTATCTAGTGCTACACAAGCTTTGGAGGGGATCATGGAGGTTCTCCACTTGGAAGAAGAGTTCTACAATCTTGGACGAGGTTTGCTCTACATGTGACATACTTGAAGGAGTTAGGTTCAACCAAACATCAGCTACCTTGCTCATATACTATGAGTAATAAGTCTATTTCAGTCCCTTACTTCTTAGCTCACTAGTTTGGTATTTAGGGTTTCTTAAAATCTAATTTTAGCATTAGGGTTTGTTGAACATAGTTTTAAATTGTTCGTATTCTCCATATTTTTACACATACAAACCCTTTCTACCTTTTAGGCATATTGCACACAATTTCTTGTATATAGTTCCTATTTTTTCCTAGATACAAATCTTGTTAGTTTGTATCATATTCACCCATTGTAATCTGACATTTGAACATAAGATAGTGTAGGTAAGCACTCGAGCTTAGCATATACTCTGAAATTCTTTTCTATTCTCTCTATCTCTCACTCATCCTTTTGTGAGTCGTAAGGTGTTTATGCTAAGGTTCATGTGTTTGAAGATCCTATAAGCCTATGATGAATATTATTATCGAGGCCCACCCCAATTCCAACATTTGGTATCAAACCATTGTTGACATATACCCTCAAAACAATGAGTGGTTATAGACTTCAGAATGAAGACAAGCTTAAGGAAATTTCTTATTATCCAATATGTACTTTTATGATGATGAACATATTGGTATTGAAAGAATTATAGAATATTGTCAATGGCATTTATCCAAGGCCAAGACAAGTACGAGAAGAGGCTACTCTATCTTCAATAGGTCCTCTTCTTCTTATTCGTTTTCTATAGGAGGTTAGTGAAGAACAAAGGAAATACTTCATCATTGGTAGTCCGTACTACTACCAAATAACTTCCTATAGAAGAGAAATTTAGATGGGACTCAAGGGATGTAGAAGCACTTTCATTTATTTCTATGGGATTCAAGAGGCATATTATATCTTAAATAGGTCATGCAAAACATCTACTCAAGCTTGGTTGGAGTTAGAGAATCTCTATCAAAGAAGGAACCTTGCTAGGCTTATCCAAGAAGACAACGAGCCAACACAAAGATTAAAGTTGGTGATTTGGCTTAGTGACATCTTCCAAAGCTCAGATTTGGTAAGTTAGCTCAATCACACATTTCAAAGTTCAAATTTCAATTGCATATTTTGAGGTTTACTAAGTGATGAATTCAGTTTTGAGTTCAAATCAGATTTATGCACATTTAGCAAATGATTCGTTAGAAATGTATTAAGAATTTTTTCAGATATTTGAAATGAACTTCCAATTATGCTTGGTATTTGTGAATTCTTCACATTTCTTACTTAAATATTTCTTAGACTTTGATAAGATAGGTTATAAAGACTGAAGAAGAAGCACAAGTGGCTACTGTTTCTTTATAAGAGGTTTTCTTATCTCTTGGTTGTCCAAGGAACAACCTATAGTTACTACATCTTCAAGTGAAGTAGAATATAGGTCTCCCTTTTCAGCTACAATTGAACTAATTTGGTTACTAAAGATTCTAAGTTATCATGATGTTCAATCTCGTGTTCCAATTTAGATATTTTTAGATTGTTAGAGTTTTATTTCTATTTCAAAGAACTGTGTTCATCATGCCAGAGCAAAGCATATAGAGGTTCATTACCACTAAATTTGGAGACACGTATCTAAAAATCACTTTGATCTCTTCTACATACCTACAAGTGAGAATGTTGTAGATATTTTTACCCAGGCATTGACCATAGAGATTCATAGGAAGGTTTGTAGGTTATTGAATCTTGTAATATTATGACATTGAAGGGGAGATTGTAGGAAACAATGTCAAAATAGTCCAGAAACCTAAACTTGGAACAACAATATGTCTTTTATTTGGAAGACTCTACAACAAAAAGGAAACTTTGGTCTAGATGAAACATTTCATAAATCAATTAATGTAAGTTTGATAGTTAGCAGTGATAGGTAAATTTTTTTGTGTAGCTTTTTGCATGGAGCTATTTGAACATAGAATTTTCAAGGAGCTATGACTAGACCTTCCTTTTCTTGTGCTGATATTACTTTTCATGGTGGTCTTTCATAAAGTGAAAAGAAAATGGCTATGCTCACTTTAGATCATCACTCAATCAATCCATATTCTCAAGCTCTAGCAAGTGCTACACATGCTTTGGAGGAGATCTTGGAGGTGCCTTACTTGGAGGAAGAGATATACACTTGTGGAGGAGGTGTGCTTTGCATATGGCATACTTGGATGAGTAAGGTTCAACCCAAAATCAACTATCTTGCTCATATATTGGGAATAATAACTCTATTTCATTCTCTTACTTGTTAGCTCACTAGTTTTTAATTTAGGGTTTCTAAAACTCTAATTTTAAATATAGGGTTTGCTGTAAAATAATTTTTAATGATTCATATTCTTTGTATTCTCATACACACTCACTCTTCGTACATCTTAGGTACTTTGAACACAATTTCTTGTACCTAGTTCATATTTCTTGCCTAGATTTAGATCATGTCACTTTGTATCATATTCACCCATTGTAATTTTATAATTAAGTATAAGATAGTGTAGGTGAGCATTCTAGCTTAATGTACACTTTGAAACTCTTCTCTATTCTCTCTATCTCTCACTCATGTAATTTTTAGTCTTAAGGTGTGTATGCTAAGGTTCATGTGTTGGAAGATCATGTAAACCTATTATTATTATTATTTTTGCCAACCCCACTTCTAACAATCCCTTTGACCATATTAACATACAATTTTCCTTGTCTTAGGGGTGCAAATTGTATCTTCTCTCCATTCAATGGAAGGTCTAGACCAAGCTTCATGCAAATGGACTATCGGTCCATCCTCATTGAGCATTACCCACTCTTACCACCACAAAAGTTCCTTGACTCTTAGGGACAGATTTCCATCAAAGATCCTCCCATGAATAGGACAGATAGAGTCCATGGGAGTCACATTGGCTCTACGACTTGGAAAGACCCCTCAAAGATGCAAAGTAAATACAAGAAGCCATGCTAGATTTGGTTCACAAATGGGAAAGGATTCAATTCTTCTTAGAGGAAGTTGAGACCTTAAAAAATTTTCATGAATCTCAATTTAGAAAAAATATGCTTTAGATGAATATTTTGTAATTTCCATACTTAAATCCCACTTATAGAGATGTTACTTTTTGATCCATAGACTCCAAGTGGCAGGAGAAAAGGATGTCATTGATAGCATCATACTTCCGTCCCATCTCTCAATTTATTTACTCAAGACGTTTTCACTTACTGAGGAGTTATTAAGAGAAGCATTAAAGATAAGGCAAACCCACTTTCCATTCGAGAAGGGAGCATTTGTTCCATAACAAAGAAGAGTTAATTCCTAAAAGTTTCATAGAGGTTTGCAATCAAACCCTGTGCTTGTGCATTGAGCAATTGGCCTTTTCAAGGCAAGATAGATTCATGAAGCCACACAGAAAGATGTGTTTCACTTTAGACCTAGCTCCAAATGCCTCACCTGGTATTGATCTTCTGCACTACATCACCCACCAAATATATTCTGATCATGCAAGCTCGCTAAGGAAGTAGATAATCAATGGCTATTATGCTATTACATATATCGCCTACATGTGCCTAGCATATGATATATCCATTGAGAGATCACTAACCATGGGATAATTACAAACATTTAAGGAGGGACTAGGCTCCAAATCCAATGAGAAGAAGATAATGTCAGGCACCATTCCATGCATGCAATAGACAAAGACATCACCATTCACGTATTTTCATTGACTGAAGCCACTCTAGGTATTTCTCGATTCACCATTGGCTTCCCTTGCCTAATTGACACCACGAGTCAAGAGCAAAGACTACAAGGACCGGTTGTTGTAGATCTTGATATCATGGAGATCTTGACATCATGTAGATCTTGATATCATGTAGATCAAACCAACTGCTTGCAATTAGCAACACAACCAATGAGGAGGTCGGCCCTATATTTTCTTTTGAAGCTCTAGAACCCTTGATTGATTTGCTACTTAAGGTCTACTTTTCAAATAAACATATTGTTTCTCATGATTATGAACCCCCTAATTGTATGGGATCCCAAACTAATAGGGAAGTAGAATGTGATCACAAAGAGGAGCATAAATACGGAAAAGAGGAACAGGATGATGAAGAAGAAGAACGAACATTTGGGAACTTAGCTTACGTTGAAGCTTTGAGATGGTTGTATAAGAGAATGGAAGATGTGCAAATTAGGAATCAATTGAATGGAGAATGAATTCACATTCTTGTACAACATGAGAATACAAATAGCAGCTTTGGTTGTCTAGGTTTCCCACTAGAGAATTTTTCAAATGAAGCTAAGCTCTTTGGCTCCACTTGATGGTTCAAAACATCATTGAATGTGAGATTCCATTCAAACCAATACAATTTAACTATTATTTTGTATTGAGATTTGCTTTCCATTTTCTCATTTAATACCTTTCCACTAAGGAGCTTTGTGCCCAATAAGAAGGTGAAACATTGAGTACCACCTATTGGAGTTAGACTGCGGAAGCATGCAAAAAACATAAGGAAGTAGAAGAAGCTTGGAGCACAACACACAATATGAAATCTATTACCACTAGAAGGTACAAAGATAAGTAGCCCATTAGGGCAATAGGCGTAAATACAAGGCAAGGTAAAAAACCTCCTAAAGAGGGAAAAAAGTGCCCCGGTGGTCCTATAGTGTACACACACATCAGTACCTAAATATATCAACAAATCTCCCCTAGGAGTGATGCGCTGAACAAGGAGCTGGCGCTCACGTATAAGGAAGTTCCAAGCTATGTGGAATCAATCCACAAAAGGAAGTAAGCCCAAAGGTTTGCGAAAAGCTTCAAACTTCTCCCTAGGGAGAGCCTTCGTAAAAAAGTTTGAAATGTTCTTGTGTGTGGGCACATATGCCAAGTTGATCTCCCTAGGAGAGAACCTCTCCTTGAGATAATGATAATGCACCTCAATGTGCTTAGTGTAAGCATGGAACACACGCTTCCTCGCAACTTCCAATGCGCTCTGACTGTCACTAAAGATGGTGGTGACAGAAGACTCACCAACACCCAATTCATCCATAAGGCATCTACGCCACACACACTCAACAATCCATGTGAAAGTTTCCCTATAATCAGCCTCACAACTAGAAGTGGCCTTAGTAGGTTGCTTCTTGCTCAACCAAGATATACATGGGCTACCAAGCATGAAGCAAAAACCACTAGTGGACACACGAGTGTCATAGAACCAGCCCAATCACTATCAGAAAAAGCATGCAAATCTTGTGGTAGTGATCCCCGCTTAGGATAAAAGAATCGACGTAGTCGGGTACCACTCAAGTAGTGAAAGATGCGCTTAACTACCTGCCAATGTTTGACACCTAGGAAATGCATAAACCTACTGATCTTTGATAGAGAAAACTAAATATGTGGCCAAGTAATGCATAAGTAAATCAAGCATCCAACACCCTGCTGATAGATAATGGCATCGATTGCATCTCTAGCATCATGAAGACTCTATCGTAAACCTGTGTCCATAGGAGTGGCAATAGGCTTATATTCTTCAAGGCCAAAATGCTACAACAATGTATCAATGTATTTCGTTTGACACAAAGCCATTCCACCATCAACGTGCATAAACTAAATGCCCAAATCATGATGCAAATGCCCCAAATCAGACATCTCAAATGAGGCATGCAATTCAGCTTTAAAAGCATCAATATGTTTCTCAATAGGACCAGTGAGCAGCATATCATCAACATAGACAACAATGATAAGAAGCACATCATTAGAACGCTTAACATATAAGGTGCTTCAGTTGGACTATTCTCAAAACCATGTGAAATCACATAGGCATGTATCTTCTCATATCAAGCACATTCTACTTGCTTTAAACCATATAATGCATTCTTTAATCTACATACCTAGTTTCCATGTTCTTTGTGCAGAAAGCCATGGGGCTAAAAAACATACACTTCTTCATGCAAGTCACCATTCAAAAATGTAATTTTGATGTCCAACTGATGTACATTCCAACCGTGATGGCTGCAAGTGCATAGATGCTATGAACAATAGTCATATGGCATGTAGGTGCAAAGGTCTCATGAAAATCAATGCTTTTTTCCTACGCATAACCCTTTGCAACAAGCCTAGCCTTATTCCTATCAACTGTTCCATCAAGTTTATGTTTCAATTTATATACCCACTTAGTGCCAATGGCCTTCTTGCCAAGAGGCAAATCACATAAAGACTGGGTACAATTCTTCATGATAGCATCATATTCAGATTGCATTCCAACCATCCAATGTTCAGAATTTTGTGGTTCATCAAATAAAATAGGTTCAATCTCATCACAGAGACTAGATGCACCCATAGCATAGTAATCTAATGCAAAAGAGGCACTATGAGAGCCTGAATGAGTATAGAATGAGAAAGGTGCATCTAATTTTGCTGTCACGCAAAGTCTGCACTAGCCATTTTGGCATAGTTTTTGCCTCCTCAATATCATCTCTCTCATCAACATGTGCATCATGCAAATCTACATCAGAAATGGAATGATCTGCATCATCAAATTGAACTTGCAATGGCAGAGAAGTTGTTTCATTAGGACCAACACTAGACTGTCCACCTGTAAAAAGAGGGAGCAAAGTATCATACATGTCTTTGGAGCTAATACATGTCTCCTTTATATGAAAGTAAAGGCTGCATAACATCTTCCACAAAAACAACATCACTACTAACCAAAATGTGTTTATTCTTTGCATGATATAGACGACCTTTGCTTTCAGAAGTGTATCCAACAAAAATAAATTTTAGTGCTTTATAATCCAATTTCCCACGATGTTGTTCAAGCACTAATGCATATGCCAAACAACCAAACACATGCAAAAGAGCAACAGATGGCTTGCGACCATGCCAAGCTGTATATGGAGTGATAGACTGCAATGCTTTAGTGGGACAACAATTAAGTACATATGCTGCAAACATGACAGCCTCAAGCCTGAAACTATGTGGTAAATCCTACCTCTTCACCATACACCTCGCCATCTCCATGAGCGAATTGTTCTTTTGTTCAGAAACTCGATTCTATTGAGGTGTATACGACACTTTAGACTGATGTTTCATCCCACATTCAGCCAAAAATGCATTAAAGTCAGAAGACATATATTTCCCCCTCGATGAGGACAGAGGATGCCCATTTTACATGCTCACAGATTTTTAGCCAAAACCAAAACCTGTTTGAAGCACGTAAACACTTCGAACTTTTCTTTGAGAGGATATACCCATGCATGGCTAGAAAAATCATTAATGAAAGTCACGAGGTAAAGATAGTTTCCAAAAGAAGGTGTCTGCATAGGACCACAAGCATCACTTTCAAGATGGCCTGAAACTTGTTAGGATCAACCTAGATGCCCTTGCAAGAAATGATGTGACCCAATAGCTTATGAGTGCGTATTCCAAAAATAGATTTAGTTGAATTAACACATAAGTGATATTCTTGGCACTTTAGGAAATTGAGTTGAAGATGCAGCAAGTGCTCAAGATTGTCACCCAAGATCAAAGAATCGTTGAGGATGACATGCATAAAATGGGTGAAGTATGGTGAAAAGATATTGTGCATACAATGTTAAAAGTACTAGGAGTATTCCTAAATCCAAAGCACATAATAGTATAGGGATAAACACCTGCATTTCTAATGAATCTAGGTTGTTGAAAATCGTGCACTACCATTGGAACTCCATTATATCAACTATAACAATTTAGAAATGAGTAGAACTCGCAATGAGCTACTTCATCTAGCATGCTATCTACGAAGGGAAACATAAAAGGTTGTGGTACAATAGATGCATTCAATTTGTAGTAATCAACATTGATTTGCAATTGATTGTTTCTCTTATGAATAGTCACTACCAAAGAAATCCATTCGATGTGTTTGATGGAGCAATAATGCCAACACATAATAAGCCATCAATCTCTTCCTTAATTTCCTTAGCGTAGTTATGATTCATGGAGTAACTCTGCTACTTCATCGGATAAGTATATGCCTTGAGAACACATGATGGTGATAAATATGAGGACCGAGTGCCTTCATGTTCTTCTAATCCCATGAAAAAATATCAATAAAATCATCCAAGAGGATTAGTAAATCCTGACATAATGACTCTTCCAAGGTAGCACTAATTTTAACAAGTGGGGGGTTAAGATCATCTCCTAAAGTACATGCTCAAAGTTGGTCATTAGGGACGTAAAATTTCCAGCCTACATTATCCTTAACTCCTTTGAAGGATTTTGGGGTAGAAGAGACAATTCCACTACACCGTCAGGAAACTCTTCTACTTCCAGGACACGTATGTGAACCAAACATGTGGCTAGAAACCATTGATCTAACACATGTTGTAAATTAGTAGTTCTTAACAATACTAGATCTTGATTGGCCACAAGGAAGGAAATTTCTTGATTATATGATAGGCCATTGAGAATGTTTAGGGGCTCCCCCACATAGGGGCTAGCATGAAATTCACAAGGCATGGACTCATCTAAGGGTTCTATATATTTACGATGATTGCATTTAAATACTAGCTCATGGGATGACGAATCCAGAAAAAACTTTAGCTTGCTTTAGCTCGGGTCTAAACAAAAGGAGATTATAGTCGAGTTTTGATTCTAGTAAATTAAGAACAATGAAGGTCATACTAAAACGTACCCCTTGAGTTCTATGGGAATATTATATACTAACCCCATTGGATATACTATCGACTCGCAAAAAAAACTTAAAAAGAATTTGAAAAGTTTAAAATTAGTTCATTCAGATTTCTTACATCATACTTTAGCTATATTAATTCCCAAACTTCCATCAATAAATACCTTAGAAATACATTAGATATTATACCATAGAATGGTAAGAGGGACCACATGTTCAGTCAATAAATCGTGTTCTAGATGGATAGTTTTCATGGATGGTGCAAGAACATGTTGTTGAAATTACCGTCGAACCCCAAGATCATGGAGTAGTGTCGATGGACTCTTTCAATTGTGGTTCTTTACTAGGCATTGGTGTTAGTATGCATTTTAGTGACACATTACATTTAACTAGCTTGGGTGAGGGGAAAATTGGGGCTCTTGAATGAAACCAATTGTCTAGGCTTTTACCACCATACCTTGTTGTTCCTTAAAGCCTAATTTGAATATGTCTACAACTCGTTGCAAAACTGATCCTGATCATGTTTGTACGGTGGTAGTTTGTGCTTCACCAGGTGTTAGGACTACGAAATTTATCATGGAGCTTTGCCTTTCTTTCCTCCACTTATCATACTCCTATTCAATTTTGTAATGCCTTCGTATGTGCCTGCCTTCACCACAAAAATGATAGTGCATCTATATTCCTTGATTATTGGAGTTTACAACTCCTTAATTCTAGTATGAAAAATTATAGCTCCCTTGATTGTGTGATAAAAAAGAAGGATTAGTTAAATATGGAGAATTCTGCAAATGGGTTGTGACATAGTTAGTTGAATGTTCTCTAGGTTCCTAAAGCACTCCAATTACTCCCAATGGATTTTGCGTCTTACCATTTTAAAGACAAATTCTGGTAGAATGCTTAATATTCTGATTGACTCCACATTATTTTGGATTTAATGCACAATAACTACAATCTATCCCATTTTTTTATGTTTGATACAAAATAGTTGCGTTACTAGATTACCGTTATTAATCTTTGGGATTTTCAAAGAGAACAAATCTAAATCTTTTGCAAAGCCTCCCACTTTGAGTCCTAATTGTGGATCCATATCAATCACCTCATCCAACTACATCATTCCTATGCATAGAATAATCATAATTTGTCCCACTTATACGTTGAACCCATTGATGAACCACTCAGTGATTATATCCATTGGTAGTGCGTTCTCTATTGGAATTTATTGGTCTTGTATTCTCATAATAATTCAACTTAAATTTTTTTTTTGCTCTTTTAGAAAGTTTCTAGTGAGTCAATTTGGACACTACACCATATGTGAAACATTGCAGATGCCAAGGAAAGAGAAGCGTATGAGGGATTTTTCATGATGACAGAGAAAAGCAAGAAATGTTTTATGTTTCTAGAAAGGAGATTTTGAGGAAGACACATAAGAGGATTTCTTGTACTATGTGAATAAGTTCCTAATAGAAATATAAATATAAAGAATGCTCAAGTTGATTGACTATGAAGAGTTTTTTTTCAATGGGTGTGGATGGGAACCCTTTAGCTAAAGATGACTTGTGTTGATTTGATGTATGCCAAGTTAGAATTGCATGATTTTGAGTGTGCAAAATTAGCTAAATTGAATGAACCATGTTCATATAATGAATGCATGTTGGATGAGGAATTTGATTTTAATCCAATTCAAATAGATGCATTTCACGTTCAAATGAATGATTTTTTTCCAAATATGTTTATTGAGTAGGATGCTACTGATTTTGCTTATAGGTTTATGAGAACAGGTAGTTATTTAGAAGAAATTGAAGATACTAAGTTCGAATGGATCATATAGAAGGCAAACACTTTCGAGCCTAAGAGAGATGAACTTTTTTGAACTTCTTTTATGGATTTAATATACGTATTGTGCCATTCGTATTTGGCGTTTCTCATCATTTTTTTTGGTTTTGATGAATACAAGAAATGATTAAGTGAAGACAATCGAGATAATGTCAAAAAACAATGAATGAAGTTTTGAAAGCTTATTTATTAGCTATCTTGCTTAACCTTGATCTACTTGCAATATTGTAGTTGCATTGCATAGAAGGTATGCATATTTTAAGCTCACAAGAGCACATGGTTTAATTCTCATAGGAACACTTTCATTTGCACATGAAATGGATTTTTAAGCAACACGAATATGAATAGTATTGAACCATGAGTGAAAATGATAGAAGATTTGTGACTGAAGATGAAAGTGATTCATTTATGAGTAAAACTATGAATGGTCAACTTCTTTATTTAGGAACCATTAGAACCATTTACATACCTGCATCATGATTGTGAATGCTTGGATCTAAAGTATGCATGTTTGAATATGTATGTGCATAAAATTTTGAAGTGCATAGGCACTCGTTCAATTTCATTTTAAAGGTTTTGAAAATGTATGTTGAGATCTTGAGTTTGAGTTTGAGTGGAGAGCCGCATCATCCAATTTTATTTACCCTTCTTGATTGCACCATGATCTTTGCCAATGCACTTACAATATGTATGTATACGGTCAACTACATGGCCATGCATTGGCAAGTGTTTTATATAACCCCTGCGCTTCATTTTTCTCACCATACATAATTTTATAAATCTTGCAAAAGGAGGTATGATGCTTTTTGGTGCTGTATTAAGAGGCCACACAGGCTTGGAGGGGGTGGATGTTGTATTGACTAGACTTGTAATTTTTTACTCATTACTTTCAGAAAGTTCCTAGTGAGTCCATTTAGACACTACACTATATGAGACATTAGAGATGCCAATCAAATAGAAGAATTGGAAAGATTTTTGTGATGACAAAGAGAAGAAAAGAAAAAGAAATTATGTTTCTACAAAGCGGATTTTTAGGAGACCAGATAAGAGGTGTTTTGTATTCAGAAGGGAAGAATCAAGGGATTCATATTGTTTAGGAATGGAAGTTCCACGTGAGGGAGAGAGGGACTTACCACTCTTCAAGGAAATGGAGGAGCGATCGCTTTGGGAATGCTTCTTGACAACACTATGGCTGATTGAAGATGCGCCATGTTTTGCACCTTACTCAAATAGATGGTTCATTGTGCCTCCAAACAATGGGAAACTACATTTTATTCATGATCGGCAACCCATTAATAAACTCACCATAAGGAATGTATGAATATGACCTATTGTAGATGATTTTGTTGAATCATTCTTTGGATATTCTATCTATTCAATGGCTGATTTATATTTAGGGTATTACCAATTCCATTTAGTGATTGAGAGTCATGATATAACCGCAATGAGAAATCCTTTAGGCTTAGTGTGAATGGGTACTTACCTCAGGGAGTGACTTATTATGTGTTTCATATGATAAGTGCTATGAATATGCTCTAACATGATTTTACCCCCTCCTATAACCATGCCGTTCATTGATGATATTCCGATAAAAGGGAGTGAGGAACGTGTAAAGGACATTACTTTAGATTCATCTGTATGTTGTAAATTTGTTCTTGACCATATATCTTATTGTGAATGATTATTTCAAGTATTTGAAGAGGTAGGTCTCACATTTTCCATAGAAAAATCTATTTTTGGTGTTAACAAGGTTGTTATTGTTGGACATTTATGTGGTTATTATGGTGAAAAGCCATACCCACAAAAAGTTGATACGAGTAGCAAGATTTTTGAAACATATGGCAACATAGTGACATACACAAATTTTTTGGTGCTTGCATCCTTTATCTTATTTGGATCCCACACTTTGCTAATTGCCTATTATCTTGGTGATTTGTTGAGGTAGAAACAAAAAAATATTTGGACTGAAAAACACACACAAGCTATGCATGAATTGAAAAAAATATTGCTTGAAGCTCCCATGCTTAAGGATGTAGACTATTCTGTTAACAAACCTATTGTATTGATTATTGATACTACTCCTATTCATATAGGTTGGCTCATAAGTCTAGAAGATAGTGAAGGGAATAGATATATTATTAGATTTAGGGCTAAAATATTACATGAAATAGGACAAAAGTATACAAAGTCAAAAGAGAATTATGGGGTATAGTAAGAGCTTTGAAAATGAACAATAAATATTTCATTAGTGAAAATGTCAAAGTTGAGACTGATTGTTTGCCTCTCATTGAAATGATAGCCAATTGTTCGTCTCTTGATATAGCCATGCTTAGATGGATCTCATGTATTAAGTTCATAAATCTTGAGTTAGTTCATATTTCAAGTCACTCAAATTTAGTTGCTAATATGTTATGAAGAGCTAGATTTGATGATGATCTTGAGAGTGACCTAATAAATTATGTGACCTTAGTTGACTATGTTCCACATATATATGATTATGAGAAATTTCATGAGTCTGAGTACAAAGATGAATGGAGAGACATAGGAAAGTATTTGAGTACACTCCAACCATTATCTAGCTTGATAAGGAGTAGATTCCATAACATTAGGAAACGAGTTTACAAATTTTTTTCCTAGTACCTTTGCATCCTATGTATCCACCATGTCTTCACTACAAGTGCATACTAGATCTTGTAACTACAACTAAAGGTATTGACCAAATGTGCAACATTGTACTTGCAATAGAAGATGTCATGGACACAAACAAAACCATCCTAAACCTCAGATTCCATGTAACTTTACATATCTCATGATTGGTTCAGAATTAGGAGAAATGAATGCTACCATTTATCCAAAATGTGCAAAACCCCAAGATCAAATGTCTATTTACTGAATTCTCACACCGAGAGGTTTTGTTTCAAGTCCATGAGATCATGATGGAATCATCAAGTCGCAATGCCCCTTGGGAACCGCCCTTGAAAACCTATATAAGGAGGGGTTGGCCACATTCATTCTCATTCTTGCCAATGCCAGTCTTGGGAGCTCAAGGGATCCTGATCACCAAGTAAGTACTTTCAAGTTCCAGTTCAAGTTCTTGTATTGTCTCTTGCTCTAGTCTTCTATAGTCTAGTTCTTGGACATACTTTCTTTTCCTGTTGTAATCTCGTAGTATGAGATCCTTTCTAGTTATTTCTTGTATCCAATTCATATCCCCGAAGGGGTTTATTGTAATCCAGATATCTTGTTTCCTACCTACGGTCCTGGATTGTGTGATCTCCTATATCATCTCACGTTAAGTTTTCCATACCTATCAGTCCCAAGTTGTGGGGCATCTTGTATTGGTTATGTATTCTTGTATCATTTTCCCTACATGGGTGTTCTTGTAATCAGAAGTGTATTTCTGAAATCTTGTCTACTATAGCCAAAGAGCATAATCTAGTGATCCTTCGACATTTTTTCAAGACTACCTTCATCAAGACCAGGCACAATGGATTCCATATGTAAGGAGATTCAATCTACCATAAAGGACATGATCGAACATGTCCAAGAGACGAAAAGATTGCTACGATAGATGATCGATCAATTTCAAGTTATGCCTTGAATATCAATAAGTTGTTTCGTGGAACTACATATCAAGAAGACTACATGGTTAGTCAATTTCGAAGTGGCCTCAATCCTAAAGTCAAATATCTCTTGCAATCCATGCCTCAAGCAAATACCTTGGAGGATGTTATCAATCAAGCAATTCAGTGTGAGAATCAATTATTGAAAGAAAGCCAAGTCCAAGAGTCAAAAGTCTTGAATAATGAAGACATTATTCCTCAGGAATCTGAACCAACAACCTTTGAAGCCCCAAAAGTCATTACAACTGATATGAAGCATGCACATTATGAAGATAATAAGAAGGTAAAGTACAAGCAGTTCATGTTCAATCAAGGAGGTGTGCTTACTCAAGGCTCTCCATCAAAGATCTTGGAAACAATACAATGCACCACTAAAAGCTCAAAGGAACTATCTTTTCATGAAGCTAAGGAAGCTTAAGGGAGACCGAGTCCTTCACCACCTTTCAAGATTAAGGATCGTGAAGAATTCTAGGTTAATCATGTCTTAGATTCAAGAATCTCGCGAGGACGATTGGAATGCTTTATTCATTGGAAAGCATATGACATCACTGATCGTACTTGTGAACTTACAAAAAATCGGTAGAGAGCAAAAGTCAAGGTTCGTGAATTCCATAAGAAGAATCCAATGAAACTCAAGTTAGAGAACATGGCCGCTCCTCGTCGAACGCGTCACATGAGGGGGAGGTGATGTCATGGACACAAATGAAACCATCCTAAACCTTAGATTCCATGTGACTTTACATATTTGCTGATTGATTCAGAATTAGGAGAAATTAATGCCACCATTGTATCCGCAACGTGCAAAACCCCAAGATCGACTGTCTATTTACTAAATTTTGACATCGAGAGGTCTTGTTTCAAGTCGATGAGATCATGATGACATCATCAAGTCACAACCACCCTTGAGAACGTATATAAGGAGGGGTTGGCCACATTCATTCTAAGTCTTGCCAATACCAATCTTGGGAGCTCAAGGAGTCATGAACGCCAAGTAAGTACTCTCTAAGTTCCAGTTCTAGTTCTTGTCTTGTTCCTTGTTCTAGTCTAGTTCTTGGACATCCTATCTTGTCCTCTTGTAATTTCATAGTACGAGATCCTGTCAAGTTCTTTCTTGTATCTAGTTCATCTCCTTGAAGGGTATTCTTGTAGACTAGAAATCTTGTTTCATACTTACGATCCTGGCTTGTGGGATCTCCTGTATCATCTCTAGTTGAGTTATTCATACCTATCAGTCCCGGGTTGTGGGATGTCCTGTATCAGTCACGTATTCTTGTATTGTTTTCCCTATGTGGGTGTTCTTGTAATTAGAAGTGTATTTTGAAATCTTGTCTACTATAGTTAGAGAGCACAATCTAGTGCTCCCCTGACAGCAGACTTACCTAATCATTTAGAGGGATGTGCACTACGATCTAAGACCACTTACAATGTTTGCAAATTCTTGCTTGAAGATGTCAAAAGTCACTTTGGGTACATAGAGAAATAAGTTGTGGATTTTGGAGAGTTAGATGAGAAGGAAGATAAAGAATTCTTTGAACATCACGGTATTCATTGTCTCTCACACTTGCATATAATCGAGAGGCCAATGGTAAAATAGAGAGAGGGCATCCACTTACTATGAAATCCATATCTAAATCATGTAATGGTGACACTAAACAATGGCCTAAATTCTTTCCAATTTGGTCTCATATTTGTGCATGGTCAAATTTTCATTGGTTTGAAAACATGTCTACTGATGAGTTTTTGATTTTGCACATTAACCATTCAGAACAATGTAAATTAAGACTTGATTATGCCATTGAAAAATCAAGAGAATTCAGAATAAAGAACAAGCTATATTTTGACAAAACGCATCAATTGCATCGTAAGACAATTGAACTAGGAGGTTTGATGCTCATTATGATAGGACATTTGACTGTCAATATGATGCATACAAAAAATGTTACTCAACCATGGTTTAGGCCACACATTGTGTTCAAACTCAACAACAATGGTACATATGCTCTTTGGGAATTAAATGGTATTGCATTAAAAGCTTTGATTGCAAGTAAAAGGATAAAGCTATTCAAGAAACCTAATAATGAGGAGTACATTGTAGATGAGGACATTGAAGAACATGACAACAATGAGGCTGATTAATAAAGAGAAGAATCCATAAAAAAGAAGAAAATAAAAGAATTCATTTCTTTTTCAAGTTCATGTTGCTTTGTTTTTTCAAGTCCATTCCAACATTTTTTTCGAATTCCTGCTTAATGCCAACTTTAATTCATGCTTGTTTCTTTTCAATCTTTGCATTGTGTTGCATATCCACATCACTTAAGTCAAAAGGGAAAATCGATGGTTTCTCTACTTGTTGTATAAAATTGTATCTAAGTAGTAATGTATCTACTAAGAAATCGGCTATAATCTAGGATTATGGAAAGATATGGCATGTAGATTTGCAGCTTTATTTTGGTAACATGAGTTTCATATATAAACATGAATATGTATCCTATATTTAAAGCATCATTTTTAAATTCATAGCTCCTACTACTACATGTTTCTACATCCTTACTCCACCTCACAACACTTTTATCAAAGTTTAAGCGATTGTTCTCGATCATAAAAACTGATTGTACCTTGTATTGGGTTTAAATCTTTCCCCAAAATCAAAAAAGATAAGCTACCATGTGTTACGAGGAAGTTTACAGTTTCTACCACCCCAAAAAAGTGAACATAACCATAGAGTCACCGAATCATTAAAATAAATATCAAAGGAAGTGAAGGAGGCATAGACAAATAAAGCATGGGCTATATAGGAAGACTTATGCATTAGTGGAGTTTAGTTAGATTTCCTTGCATGTAATAAAAGAAAGAGCATATTCATATTTACGTAGGAAAGATATTGATATAAAATAAGGTAAAGATGAAAGATTTCTATTTGAAATCCTAAATCTTTGTTATAATCGTATTTAAGATAAATTTCTTTATGGAAAAGGTAAAAATGTTTCTTCAAGGTTAGAGTATTTGATCACTAATACAACTCAATACATTCACTTCCACTATATAATGATGCTTGTTTTTTTGTCCTTTCTTGACATGTTCTCAATGTTGCCTATTCATTTACATATATATTGCCTATTTGTTCATGCATATTCATGTTGCTTATTTCAATTCTTTCTGTCATGCAAATTTTGCTTCATGTCATGTTGCCTAGTCATTCGTGCATATGATACATTTTTTCTTCCATGTTTCTTATGTTTCCTATAAAATAATTTGGTACTTGGAACAATTCCTTTTTCAAAGAGACTAGAGTCGTGCTTCTGGAGGAATCACACGTTTAGTGGGGGTGAATGTCATCAAGATTTTCTCTCCTTTCTCACTTATGAAGGCCTATAGGAATTCGATGAAGGTAACCGAATTTCCATGAGAAGTCCCAGACATGTGAAGGATATCAAGGGCAGTTCACATGCAAAGTTTGGAAGAAATCAAGCAAATCCAGGGTAGCGATCAAAGTTGGTGAAATCTTGGAAATTTGAGAAAAAAATTCACTATCACCAAATCACATGAGAATTCATATACATTTTAATCCTATCAAAGGGAGTCTATAGCCTGAATTTCACATGTAACTGGATTTTCTAGCACATTGATCTGCCATCTACATTTCGTAAAAAATGTAATTTTTCCACTTAGACCTTACAAAATATTATATAGGAATTTTTATTAGTAAGATGGTCAGGCATGTATAAAGATCATATGTGACCACATTTATATATATTTTCAAGTCTATCAGAGCTTGCTATACACCTTAGTTCCACCTTGCAAACTTCCAAATGTAGTCAAACTTATATAAGGGATATAGAGATGGGAGTTTTTCTTTTTTTTTTGCATATTCCTAAAGGATAGCTTTCAAAACATATCCCTCAAAAGTTTCATATTCATCAAAGCATACTTCTAGGTTCAAAGAGCACAAAGTCCAATTCTTAGAGTCACCACAGTTTTCTAGATTAAGCAAAATGAATGCTTAAAGGACTCTCACATGGAAAAAGATAATTGATCCATGTATTATAATCAGGTTGATGTCACATTCAAGGGTGGAGATGCACCAAAGCTAAAATAAAAGAGGATCCACAAGTTTTTTCATCGGATAAGCCTACTTTGATCAGCAAAGATCAATAATGAAAAATTTATTCCAAAAATAGTAGCTAATCTTATCCAAATTGATGTCAACATTGTTGAAAATCAAGTCACAATCATGCAAAAAGGCTCAACCACGAGTTTTGCAAGTGGACCAATAAAAAACGAGGACCCAAAGTCATGGAATGAAGTTAGAATCTCCACCAAACTCAATCAAATTCAAATCTCATCAAATTAGCCACCAAAAAGTGCACCTAAACTGATTGGTGGGTGGCTAGCTAGATTGTACGAAAAGTAAACGTCTATATAAGCATCATTCCACCTTTCTTTCTTGAGTTGTATGCATTCCATGAGTTTCCCAATTAGTTTAGTAAAGTCATAAACTCTAGCAAGCAGCCCCCTTGCTTGCTTACCTCATTTTCTGATGATTTTGCTCCGCGCTATCTAGAGGTGTAGTTAGGCTTTTCCAAATTTGATTGTACTAGATTGTAGCATTGTTTGCTCTCTCATGGTACTCATTTTCATTAATTTCAAGCTCCATTTGGTCTCTCATATAGTGCCCTGAAGTTTTCCAAAGTTTCAAGTTATTTGGCTAAGTGAGATGTGGGAAATTGACATCTTTGTGAAGGTATATCTCTACACATAGGCAGAGAGTGTTGCAAACAGGTAGCTTATTTTGCACAGGGTGGTTCTCCCAGCTAGAATATCCATTTGGGATTATTTAAAGCTTTTTGAATAGCTCCTATAGTCTACTTACTACAAGTTTGTGAAATTGCATTTTAAGTCTCTATAGTAGTGTAGAGAAAAATTCAGAACAGTGAGCATATATCACTCCTTGTGGACCTAGTGGAGGGCAGCTCTTCCATTTTTGCATTGGTGTGTTAGAATCATCCCCCATCAATGGTATCAGAGCCATTTTGGAAGCTTGGAGAAATTAGTGGCATCATATTGAAGACTTAAAGGGATCAAAACAACTCGTGGAAGCACAAGGATGATTCATCAAAGCAAGAAGACATCAAAAGAGGGCTACATCAGTCGAGATCTCAACTAATCAAAGTTTAGCAAGGGTGAAGCTATCAAAAGGTAATATCCACACCTTCTAAAGCATTAAAAAACTTGAAGAGAAGCTAGAGGAGCATCTTAGAGCTCAGTATGGCTGAGTATAATGCACAAATAGAGAAGTTAGAGAAAGGCAATTATCAGCCATGGAATTTTAGAGTTAGCAACTACCTTATGGGAAAAGGATTCTGGGGATTAGTGAGTGGCATGGAGCCAATGCCTCATGTACATGATCCACAACTTTAAGGGTAAGTCAAGGCACTTAATGAATGGATAGAAAGGGATAGGAGAGTCAACACATAAGAAATAGCATGATAGGGCATATACAAGACTTGGACACATCCAAGAAGGTTTGGGAGACCTTGGAGAGATTGTACTCTTCATCAACCAAGGCAAAGAAGATTGAGATCAAGAATGAGCTGAATAATCTTAGGAAATCCCCAAGTACTAACATAAATGAGTACATTTTGAAGGTAAAGGAACTTGCAGATGCTTTAGGCTCAATTGGGAGCCCAATCGAAGATGATGATCTTGTTGCACACACTCTCAATGGCTTGAGAGAGGATGAAAGGTGGAAAGCATTCACCACATCAGTTTATGTGAGGGATTCCCTACCAGAATTTGATCAATTAGTTACATTGATGGTGACCGAGGAGATGAACCAAGGAGGTTCACAATCAAAGGGCAGGCTAGCCCAAGTTTTCTATGCACGTAGAGGCAAAAGCTATGGATCAAGAGGAAGAGGAAGAAGTAGAGGAAGATGAGGAAGATCACATGGAAGAGAAGCATCCAATGGAGAATGCTACAATAGTGGAAAACCGGGCCATTATGCAAGAGATTGTTGGTTCAAAGGAGGAGGCAATCAAGGATACATAATTTTTCAAGGTAATTATGCTAGTACTTCAACAAATTCAGAAAATGAGAACTTGCTTATGATGTATGGTTCAAGTGAAAGAGTCAATTCAGATTTTACATGGTACATTGATAGTGGTTGCGACAACCATATGAGTTGCAATAAAGATGTTTTCTTTAATTTACACTCACAAATCACTCAAGTACATGTAGAGACAGGGGATGACACTGAGCACAAGATTACACATGTGGGATATGTTGCATTGAATGGATGTCAAAGCTCCAAGGTGTTGAAGGATGTGTTGCATGTGCCAACTGTCACAATGAACTTGGTTTCGGTAGGTCAAATGGTTGAAAGAGGTTATGAGGTGAGGTTAAGTGAGCAAGGATGTTTTGTTGAAGACCCAATGCAGGACTACAAGCTCATAGCAAAAGAAAAGAATCAAGAAAGACTCTTCACCATGGAGGTAAAGCCATCAACCGCTCACACTATCTACTTGTCAATGGAAATAAACAGATTGTAGAAATCGACTTATGGCATAAAAGAATTGGGCACATAAACTTACAAAGGATGAAGGACAAGAAAAGGAAGGGCTTGGTGAGTGGTCTACATGATCTTACATCTCAGAATAGGAAAACAAAGCACATTGCCATTCAAGAAGGGAGCACATGTGAGCAATGAAGTGTTGAATCTCATACACACAGATGTATGGGGACCTACAAGGGAGCCATCCATTAGAGGTAATAGATATTTTGTCACATCTATGGATGATCATTCAAGGTTTTTTTGGATGTATTGCATGAAGTCAAAGTCAGAGGTGTTTTACCACTTCAAGAGGTTCAAAAACATAGTGGAGAAGGAAACAGGGAAGTATATAAAGACTTTCAGATCGGATGGAGGGGGAGAGTATTTTTCAAATGAATTTGATGCCAATTCATTTGCAGGTATACACCTCAACAAATGGGCTGGCAGAAAGGAAGAATAGATACATAACAGAAGTGGCTAGATCTTTGTTAAATAAATTGAATGTTCCTAACTCTTATTGGGCTGATGCAACAAATACAGCCATATACATTATGAATAGGTGTCCAACCTCAGGAGTACATGGACTTACACCTTATGAAGCTTGGCATGGTAAGAAACCCAATCTTTCACATCTCAAAGTATTTGGTTGTGTGTGTTATGTTCACATACCTCAAGAATTGAGACACAAGTTAGACCCGAAGGCGGATAGGTTTATATTTCTTGGATATTCTTCAGAGAAAAAAGGTTTTAGATGCTATAACCCTTGCACCAAAGAGCTTAAGGTATCTATGAATGTAATATTTGATGAGTTGTTGTCTTGGTATGGTAGCAAAGATGTGTTATAGGTTGACGATGCATATGAAGCCGAGAAGAAGTTCAAAGAGCAACAACAAAGCATGGAGATAAGTGGTCCAACCACTTTAAGCACACCATCAGAGGAGAGTATTACATCAACTTGGCATCGATGGACAAGGAATGAAGCTCATTCAAGTGAAGGAAGTAGCAAAGGAAAGGAAAAGGCAAATGATGAAGACCACCGATGGGTAGACATGGAATCTACAAGTGATGAAGATATGGAAAAATTAGAAACTCTAGGATTTAAAGCATCTAAACCAAGGAGGAGGAGATTCCTACCACCTACTGCTGAGGTAAGGTCATCCAATAGGGTTTAATACCCTGTTCAAAGGTTAACTTATGATTCATTCATCGCAAGACATCATGCATACATGAGTCAAGTTATAGCTTGTGAAGAGCATTTTTTTGAAGAAGAAAATAAGCATAGGGAATGGATTGAAGCCATGGAGGAGGAATTCAAAGCACTTGAAGAAAATGATATTTGGTCCTTGGTGCCAAGAACAAAGGACATGAAAGTCATTGGCAACAAATGGATGTACAAGGTAAAGAGGCATGTAGATGGGAGCATCTCTAGGTATAAAGCAAGGCTGGTTGCCAAAGGTTTTTGCTCAAAGCTATGACATAGACTTTGAGGAAACATTCAGCTCAGTAGCTAAGATGTCCACCATTAGAAGTTTGATTGTAATTTTAGCCTCAAAAGGTTGGAAGATGTACCAGTTGGATGTGATGAGTGCTTTCCTAAATGGAGAGCTTGAAGAGGTAGTCTTCATGGACCAGCCCCAAGGCTTTGAATATGAGAGGTTTCCACATCATGTATGCAGGTTAAAGAAGGCTCTTTATGGACTCAAGTAAGCCCCAAGAGCTTGGAACCAAAGAATTGTGGACTAATTAGTAAAATGTGGATACAAACAGAGTCATGCAAACCCATCACTCTTTGTGAAGAAGGAAGGTAGAAAAATTGTTTTCATTTGTATATATGTTCATGATTTGATCATTTCAGGGGATGATGAAGCCAACATCAAGGACATAATGAGGAAGCTTGGATGTGAATTTAAAATCTCTGTGATTTAGGGATTTTAAGGTAGTTCTTGGGATTGAAGTACTATATAAAGAGGAAGGTATATACTTGATGCAAAGGAAATACATTCTTGATCTTTTGAAGACGTTTTTCTTGTGTGATTGCAATCCCATTTGAAATCCATTAGAATTAAATGTTAAACTACGTGATCATGAAGGTGAGGAATTGAAGGATGTGACCATGTATAGGTCAATAGTTGGTTCTCTTGGCCACTATGACAAGACCTGATATTGCACATGTAGTTGAAGTGTCATCTCAATTTTTGCAAGCACCAAGAGTACCTCACCTTGTTGCAGACAAAAGGGTACTTAGGTACCTCAAAGGATCAGTGAATGAAGGTCTTATTATCCATTTGATGATGGATTAAATGTACAAGCCTATTGTGATGCTGATTGGGAAGGTTCCAAAGATGATAAGAGGATCACTAGTGGATATGTTATCATGCTAGGGAAGAAGACCATCTCATGGATGTCAAAGAAACAACCAACCTTGGCTCTTTCATCGATCAAAGCTGACTATAGAGGCTTAGCAAAAGTCTTATGTGATCTTATGTGGCTCAAGAAGTTGTTTGTTAATCTTGATTTGTAGGTTAAGCAAGTACCTATTTTTTGTGACAACATAAGTAGCATACCCTTGGATCAAAATCCGGTGTTCCATGCAAGGTCGTAGAATAGAGAATTGCATTACCACTTTATTCGAGAGAAGATCATGTCAAAGGATGTCAAGGTGGAGCATGTCAATACAAAGGACCAATATGGAGATATGTGAGAAAAATGAGGAGCTGAGCTTAAACACACTCTCAGAGAATATGTGAGATGAGATATGAGAGACAAATAAGTGAGCAATCCTAAGGGCATATCTTGGTCAATACTATGCCAACTTCAGTGATTCAAAGCTTGTTGGACTCAGCTTGAAGTCTAATACATGCTATCAAAAATTGAAGATATTCCATTTAGTAGATTCAGAGAAATCGTCGTCGAGGTGCTCATTGGTCTATTTCTGCCACAGTCCTAAAAAGTGGGGGGTATAGCTAATCTTGCTAAATTAATTTCTCTGAGCATAGTTAGTCTTTTTACATCATTCCACTTGCAAATGGTAGATTACTAAGCTAATTAAATACCCCTAGAAGGAATTTTATCAATTACCACTGTGCTGGTCACACTGAGCAAAACATCTAGCAGATGTCTAGACCAAAATAGAAGGTTTTCTTGAGTTTGTGACTTTCAAAGTTATCTGATTTGATTCAATCATTACACACATTATTTCCAAAGGACATAGACTATTTCTTGATGTCATTGGAAAGCTAAGGAAGTCTACTAATCAAGTCTGAAGCAAAAGAGGGCTGGTACAAAGCAGGTTTAGCAGTACATACTCAGTCTCTTGGATCATCCATCCATCTTTCCCAACAGGCAGCACGCTTCACACACTTTTCCAATCCTTTATAAGGCTGGAATTCCAATGACCATGCCTTTCTCCTTCAGCATACACATACTATTGAAGTTCAAGTGACCATACCTCTTGTGCCATAACTCGGTAGGCATACTGGGGGCTGATTTGTCATTTCCCATTGCTGAAAATGCTGAGACTTCTCCTTCTAACTTGAAAAGCTTTCCTTGCTTTCTTCCTCTAGCAACCACTTTGTAAGGATTCTTTGGATCTTTAATGAGGCATTGCTGGAATTCAAACTCTATTTTGAGTCCCTTCTAAGTCATAGCTCCAACTAAAAGTAGATTCTTGGTAAGCGATGGTACCAAGAGAACATTGCCGAGTGTCTTTTTCTCTCCCGTTCCCAATCGAATGGGTATGTCACCTTTCCCTGTAATGGAATTTGGAGTACTATCTGCTGTAAAGATAGTAACATTATGAGAATCATCAATATTAGAAAAGTATTGAGCATGAGAAGTCATATGAGAACTTGCTCTGCTATTGATCCACCATGGTTCCTCTTTGGGATCATGTGTATGGGCTGCTATCTCTTCTAATGATACAAGTGAAGAATCTTCTTCAAAATGAGTGGAATCATTTCCACCTTCTCCATCCGTGTAGTGGGCTTATCTTCCTCTCCCATTATCTTGATTACTCCTGCAATCTTTAGCAAAATGACCATACCTAGAGCAATTGTAACACTGGATAGAGTAATATCTACCTTTATCTTCTCCTCTTCCTCTACCTCTTGAGGAAGGATGTCCTCTTTCTTGGAAGGATTGATTACCTTCATGATCTTGTCGATCTTGGTTGTGAGTGGGCTGATGCCACCCTCTTCCTCTTTGTGTGTTGAATCTTCCTCTTCCCCTTGATGAGAAGAGTGCTTTTTCATTTGATGTTGATGCATTTCCTCCATCATGTATTGACTTCATTATAGCCTGCCTTTGATCTTCATCTTTGAAAATTTGTTCCATCTCCTCAAGAGATGGCTTCTCCCTCAAGATGATGAGGCCTTGAACTAAGCCTTGATATCCATCTCGCAATCCATGGATGATGATTTTAGAGAGCTCGTTGTTAGACATCTTATCTCGGACAACCACTAGTTGTTGATGTAGATCCTTGACTCTCTTGATGAAGCTTGAAGCATCCTCTCCTTCCTTCCTCGTACAATTGGTAAGTTCAGCCCTCAATGCCACTTGCCTCGAGGTGCTCGTGGACTTGTAGATATTCGTCAATGTCTCCCATTCCTTCTTGGGAGTCTTCACATCAAGGAGATGGCTGAGAATGTCATCTTTGACACTCAACCTTATCATATGAACTGCAAACATGCCCTTCTTATCCCATTTGGACAAATCTTCTTTACTTCCAGTTGGTCTGTCCATCGAAATTAAATCCCAACAATCTTGAGAGAAAAGTAAGGACTCCATCTTTACCTTCCATGTAGCAAAGTTGTTGCCATTGAGCTTCTCAACTCCTTCTAAGTGTAGGTTGTGGAGACTTGGTGCCATCTTCAACTCCAACAAGTTGAATCGAGACTCTTCCCTTTCATAAAACATGCTCATACTAGGCACTTCTAACCTAGGTGCTCTGATACCATGAGAAAAATGAGGACCTGAGCTTAAACACACTCTTAAAGAATATATGAGATGGGATATGAGAGACAAATAAGTGATCAATCCTTAAATCAACAAGAATACAAAGTTCAGTAGTACAAGCTAACTCAAGCTTCTACTTGAAAACAACAAAGCTGATAACACTATCAAATGAGCTCAATGATACACATGAAGCCAATGTATAATGGTCAAGAGTGTGTGGTATACACCAGTCCACTTCAGTCCCTAGGATGCACTCCACAACTACAAAAATGAGTCGATTGTCTCTCAACTCCAACCCTCTGTCTGTCTGCCAAAAATGCTCAGAAGCCTCTGTTTAAATAGGCATAACTCTCTAATGCGTGGGAGTTTGGTGAAACTGTTTTAGATGTAGACTGTTCATGATATGGGAAACAACTTTGCTGAAGAAACCATTTTGAGATGATGCATGTAGCTCAAGATACAAGCTTCCAAAGTTGGCCTACTCACCGTTTTCAACAATCTGCCAATTCTCTACGTACCAACTTGCGGCCAGCATAAATTGAGTTTGGAGATGAATTTGCAGGATATTTTTGGTGAGCTGATACCTGATATTATGGAGAACATTTCAGCTTTTGAGTCAACCAAAAAGGACGCACGGTTAGCGAGATATGATCTGTGTAAAACTACCTTCAGAAAAGGTGTGCTGTTGTCCTGAAATTTTTCCTAAATTATAGGAACACTTTTCCAACTTGGCATTGACTTCAAATATGCTTTATTCACGACTATGGCTGATGTGGAAAACATAATAAATCACTCTAAGAATATAATGAACTTTAATAAAGAGTTTGTTAGCAGCAGACAAGGGAGTCAATGACGATCTGGCAAGTAGGCCAATAAATTTCTTCATGGAGAAGCAAGTATGAGCATTCACGCAGATCTAGCACTAAGGCAACCTTTAATTTTTCAAACCCTTACACCAATTAAAAGTGATTCTCATCACTAACAACCCTTGTAAATACCATGTTCACCTTTTTGTGGCTCCATTTTGTGCAAGCCGAGGAGTCCTGGAGCTTGAGGAGCCTTAGAAGTACCTACATATCAATTTTCGTATTTTTTAGACTCCGTTTAAGCCCTCAAATAATCCCTGGAACCTAATTTTTAACTAGGCTGGATACTAGGTCTGGACAGGGCCAAAGCTAGTCAAAAACTATAAAAGGAGCTAGAGAGCTCATTTTTGGGGTTAGATTGTAATTGAAACGAACTTGTAAGAGCTTTTTGAAAGTAATCTAAGAACTCCATTGCTTCTCGCTCTTTGTCTTGCCGTGTGTGCGCGTGTGTGTGTATGTGTGTGCATGTTTGTGTGCTTCTCACTCACGCACTTGTGCCTCCACTTGCTCGAGGTCTTCATACCATCCTCACGTCTTCCCGGATTGACATTAAAGGAGGTGCTACTCATCACTGAGCTACACCAAATTTTGGCGCCGTTGCCGGGGATCGAGCTTTGAGGACGAGCGTGTGATGGTAAGACGTAGAGTTGACGCGTTGGAGTTGTAGGTATTTTCTTCACTTTCATCTATTTTCTTGTTTTTTCTTCACCACCTTCATCACCATCATCATCATCACCATCTCCCACCTCCATCTCCATCATCGCAAAAATTTCTGTTTTTTGATCATATCACCATCTCCACCTCATTTCCCTCATTTCACTTGTGAGAGAGAGCGAGAGAGCGATATTGCGTGTGTGGATTTTTGCATGTTTCTTGAGCATTTTGCAAGTTGTTGCTGAATCATCATCCCCAGCTCTCTGCGCAGGTACGAAACTCGTCGAATCTGTCTCGCAGTCGCCAGCCTCTGTCGATCGCGATCGACAGAAAATTCGATCATTTGGTAAAACAAAGTTCACCACTAGCACAAGCATGATGAGCACATCCCAAATCACCTAAAACAGTAGAAAAATTCCGAGTTTTTCTGTCAATCGCGACCGACAGCCTCTGTCAATCGCGATTGATACCGTCAATCGCGACCGACAGACCCTGTCAATCGCGATTGACACCGTCGATCGCGATCGACAGACTTTACGATCGACAGACTGCCATGTAGGACCCTGTCAATCGCGATTGATACCGTCGATCGCGATCGACAGCCACGACCGACACCTCTGTCAATCGCGATTGACACCATCAATCGCGATTGACTGAAATTCAACAATTGATTGACTTTTGCGCGTAGCCACGTGTCCATCGCGACTGATAGGCCCCCGATTGACTGAAATTTTGGCGAAAAATCCGGAAAACGTGTCAATCGCGATTGATACCGTCGATCGCGATTGACAGCCACGATCGACTTTGTCGATCGCGATTGATACCGTCGATCGCGATTGACACTGTCCATCGCGACTGATAGGCCCGACGGACACCTCTGTCAATCGCGATTGACAGACCTGTCGATCGCGATTGACAGGCTTTTCGGCCAAAAATTAGGGTTTGGTTTTTGTTTAAAATTGGGATAATTTTGGGGCAAAATAGTCAATCCATTAGCACTTTGGAGGTTCCTACACGTGATTGGGAGAAAATCCTAGGATCTGTCAGCCAGATTAAATCCTGTTTTAACCCCCTAAACCCTGAACAGTCATAACTTTTTCATACGAAATCCATTTTTTGAGCTCTGGGCTTGTTGGAAAGCTCGTGGCATATACTACACGCCCTAGATAATGCGTTGATTTTCAGATAGGGTATTTTGAAGTTGACCATACCCAGGGGGATCAAAGTCAGGGGTCTTTAGAATTTTTTTCTTAAAAAAATCACTGTGCAAATTGGTGAAATGTTACATGAATGAAAGTGATTGGTTCAGTCTTTTGATTTTAAGTCTTGAGCTAACAGTGGGCCTTTCACAGATCTATTGAGAGCATCGAAAGGCGTTCTAAGCAAGTGTAAGTGCAAGCTTGGGAACACGCGTCTTGAGCATACTAGGGCATCAACACAAGGAAAGGAACTCAAGGTTGGAATACTCTCAACTCCCTCTGTCATTTTCTAGCTCAGGTTAAGTACGAATAGTGCTAGAAGTAAGTCAGGACAACGATAGGCAGGTATCAAGTTGAAGACTACCTAAAAACTCAAGTTCAAGCTAAAAACCTAATCTCTGTACTGTCGATAACATAAAGGAAAAGAACTTTGCGTGGAACGATCAATTCCAAGTATGGAAAATACTCAAGTATTCCTGACGATGCGATATCAGACAAGATCATAAACATAATAACTCACTAAAACGAATCAAGTGACTGAGACCAATTGATCGACAACGAGGTTGTACTCTGGGCAAAAATCGGGCTACTTAACAAGGCATATGAACCTTAGATCAGGACGACATCTAGTAAGGGAGAGACAGAGCCTTAGGTCTTCAGAGGCTAGTGTCAACCACACTGCTAGGTCGTGGGCCCAGCAGTTGAGTCACCACTCACGCTACCGAAGTTCTGAGACTAGTGAATCCGAGATGTCTCAAGGTATGGAGAGACCTACAAGCAGTACAGGAGTGCCATACTTGCACAGGGTAGAGGGCCCTTACAAAACACAGTTGGAATACTTTAGGACCAACCGATTAGGTGCTAGCATCTATGAGGACGGCCTAGGAAGATCTGTGGTACAGATTAGGAATCCTGATCAATCCATTGGATTAGAGCACCCAGCTGTCAAGTTTGAAAATGGAGCATACTCGGACAAAGAAGGAACCATATACGTAGTCATCAGCCACCCAGATAGGACGGACGAATTTGGAAATGTGATCCCCGAAGCAGACTTAGGTGACCTGGAGCAAGGAAACATGGGTGCAGAACCTAGAACCCCTCGAGGCAAATCGGTTCTCACTAGAATTATCACACCAGAGTGGATTCCCCAGGATAATAAGAGCATAGAGTTGCTCCTCAATCGAGAGACCGACGAAGCCTTTTGGAGGTACAAACCTGATCGGCCAATTGATATAGGAACAATCATGATCTATGAGTTTAAGGATCCTGAAAGCCCAGGTAGAGTGACCTACTTAGATCACGCTTCAGAGAGGATCTTTGTGGTGACAGAACATGATAGGCATGCTTACACTTGGAAGGGTGAATTCGTTTTCCCCCAACCAAGATCGAATGTACCCTATGGTCACCCTGGAGCTGGAACATCCCAAGCTCATGGAATGCAAAGAGACAGAAGTAGAGATAGACCAGAAGTAAGCTTTGCCAACCCAGTGGGCAGAGAAAGAACGAGGACGGAAACAAATAGAGTAGAATCTGACATACTTAGAGCTCACAGGAATCAAAGAAATGCGGATGAGTTCCCTCTATCGCGACCTAGAGAGCACACAAGGACTTTCAGATCGACTCAGCTAGTTAAGTCCATGAAGAACTACTTCGATGGCACTGGAGATCCATACGATCATGTGGCTGAGTTTAGGCAAGTCCTGAGAGCTGAACAAGTAGAGGATCTATTCACTCAGTACAATGCCTTTGGTCTGACCCTTAGGAACACTGCCCTGACATGGTTTCAGCCACTAAACGAGAGACAGTTCAGGAGCATAGACCAACTCCTTGAGGCTTTCATCATTCAATTCTCTAAGAGTGGCATAAGACATAATACCTCCTCATTGATTCATAGCTTCAAGCAAACCCCTCAAGAGACCGTGAGACTGGCAGGACGAAGATTTAGGCAATATCTTGAAAGATGCCTTGTCCTTGAGCTACCCACGCCAGCTAAGCAAGTGGCTTTATTCTTGGATGGATTGCTAAGTACCAAGTTAAGATCATATGTGTACTTGAAAGACCCTAGGACCATAGAAGAGTGTGTACGCATGTGCATTGACATTGAGGATAACCTAGGGGAGGAGTTAGAGCTTGCCAAGATATACAAAGATTCTGATGGTGCCTTTAGCCTCTCTTCCACGCAATCCACATCAATTGAGGAACTTGCAGAGAAAGTGGCTCAGAAATTAGGTGTCTCTAGCAAACAAATTCCGAGATTTGCCCCTGTGAAGAGATGCTACACTTGTGGTGGCGACCACATGGCGAATGTATGTCCCATTATGGCTCAACCCCAAGTGAATTGTAGTAGCCAGTACTGCACTATAGAACGAAGATACACAAATCACACAGCACAAGACTGCCCATACAACAAGCAAGCTGTTAGGCGAACCTACCCTCAGACATACCCTCAACAAGGCAGATACCAGAACCAATACCAACCACAACAGTATACTAGGCCTCAACAAACCTACCAACCACAATACCAAGCCCAGCAAAGGCCTCAGCCTGTGTTAGCCCAACAACCTCCAACTCCATCCAACTTAATCCCTGTAAAGTATGCAGTTGCAGAAGAAAACCTAAACAGAGCTATAGTCCCCATAACACCTTTGCTTTCAGAAAGTGATCCCAGTGACCATAGCTTCGATTCTACGCATGTTGAGAGTCCCCAGGCTTACTTCATGCAGTCTCCTGAACATGGTGAGTCTTACTATAGTGAAGAGCCAAATGAACCTAGTTGGGAATCAGATTACACAAATGTCATGTACGCAAACCCCAACTCTAGACCCCAACCTAGGCAGATAAGACCCCCATTCCCTAGAGGACCATGTTACAGATGTCAAGGAGATCATCTCATTCGTGATTGTCCTTTGCCTCCACCTACCCAACCCCAGTCAGTAACGATCCAAGGCTATTGTCAAGAGTGTGGAAAGGAGCATCTCTTACGAGATTGTCCTAAGAATCCCAACAATATGCCAAAAATCACTCCTATAAACGTTATTGGGTTAGTTGTAGACTCCACAGGGAGCGTGACGTCCAGTGCACCAGTACAGGTAGTCACTAGAGCTCAAGCATTGCAGCAAAACCAAGCGGTAGGTCAGGTAAAGAGCCCAGACGCTAGTGAAACGGAGAGCATAACCAAGAAGAGAACTAGAGCCTGGAGAGATAGTCGGGAAAGAATGAAAAGACAATGGGCTAAAAAGATGAGTGAACTTGAGGAAAGCATAAGAGAAACCAAAGCCAAGATAACTGAACTAACATCTCAAACTCCCTCTCACACTACCCCACCACCACCATTCCCATCGCCATCCGACCCGCCACCTTCCAATCCACCTCATACGATTCCACCACCCCCTAGAGTAGGATCAGTATTAGCTGATCCCACTCCTGAAGACTTAGACATGATGCTTAAAGCATATCAGGCCAGAATCCAAGAAGGGCCAAATGTAACGGATCATGACAAGTGCTACCCTAGAGCTGACCTAGAGATAGAAAGAACCAAGCTTTGTGCGAAAATGGTCGCATTGGCTCAGACTATGTTTGAAGCCAGTCGCCTTTTCAATTACTCGGGCTCAGCCAAGACGCAATTACACTTGGATGGACTTCTAGAGAAGTTAGAGGGCATGATTGCAAGATCTGCCAAGGAAGAAAAACATCAAGAAAGAGATAAAGCAAGCAAAAACATGACCCATCCCCCATCAGAAGTTTACGTGCCCAATTCCTCTGAACCAGACAAACCCCCCTCCCTAGAAAGAATAGAAAATCTAATGGCACAATCACAAAGAGAACCAGCGTCTCAACACAAGGACAAGGCAAGTGAAAGAGTAAGCATTCCTGCTCAGGAAGCCTATGTGCCTGAAGCTTATGTGCCTAACTCTACGGAGCCAGACACCTCATCTTCTATGAATCGATTCACACCAGAATTCCTACGAGAGATTCAAGAAGACAAATGGGCTAAAGAAAGTGAAATCCCTCCTCCTATCGAACTTGTGGATGATGCACACGATCAATTCCCACAAGACATCCCATCCATTTATGGGGAGCAGGAGAGCACCCAATCTCAAGAAAGATTAGACTTCGAGTCTAATTCTTTACAGGAATTACCCCACTTCACGGGCCCATGGGAAGCCAAGTCTACTTGTATGAGAACCCCCACAGTCATGGTAAGAAACAAAGATTCAGTCATACCTAGGAACACAGAGGTAGTGAAAAATACTAAAGTGCAGTGCAATCTCAAGTTGGAAGAGCTACTCAAGGTTAAACCTGAATTATGGAAACATGTAGCCAAACAAGTACCAGAGATAGCAAAACCTCGTTCCCAGGTAGGATCACATAGAACGGTGCCAGAGATACCCTTGGATAAGATAGGAGATATGTGTGAAGGGGAAGAAGGGAACACCTATCTCCCCATTACCTACCAAGAGTACACCACCAAGGCAATTTTGGACTCAGGTGCAGGAGTTGCAATTGCCACCACTTCCCTATGGAAGCGTTGGGGCAAGCCAGCACTGAGGCCAACGAGAATGAAATTGCAGATGGCCGATGGTCATATTGAGAGACCCTTAGGATTGCTAGAAGGAATAACTCTCACCACCTCTGGTGTCGAGTTCGAGCATACCTTTTCCATATGTGACTTCAGCAAGAACCATGTCTATGAAATGATCTTCGGACGACCTTTTATGCGACAGTTGCAAGTGGTACAGGATTGGGGAACCAATTCTTTGTACCTGCAACACTTAGGTGTTACGACCAAAGTCAATCTTAAGGATTACTCTCATAGAGATGTCCCTCCTATCCAATGGAACCCCATCCATAGAGCCAAAGATGATACGGAATCGGTGCATTCCATGGGATCAGGATCCTCATGGATGCATGAAGACACCCACTTATGGATGTGCAAAGTAGCAGTAGAAGAAGAGAAGAGAGAGAAGGCCAGAGATATAGGTGCAAACGAAACACATAGACCCATTCAAGACCCCGCCTATGCACCTGTAGTCTTTCCTGACGAAGAATTCGAACCCCATGGCTGGGCAGAAATCCTAGCAACAATGGATGTAGCCATCAATGAGGAACAATGGACGCCTCACTGTGATGAGGATGGCTATGACATTTCAGTCTTCTCCATAGAGCCAATCATGGGAGAGGCAGTTCTAGAAGAATGCGAACCTAGCCCTGATGCATTTGAGGATGCAAGTGACTCCGATCTAGAGTCAATCATTATGGACCCACCATTTTCATCAGATGAAGAATACTTCCATGAAGTGGAATTTCAACCCCAGAGGCATGGAGAGCTTACAAATGATGTAAGATTAGCAACACATGTGACCCCGAAGGACGAAGGAAAGAAACGAAAGAAGAGAGAAATCACACCAGAAGAGGAAGAATCTTTGTTTGAGGTCCCGGAAAATTTTAAGAAGTATGAGATAGACGACAGGAGAGTCATGATAAGAATGCCTAAACGAGAGGCACAATCAGGAGAGGCCTATGATAACAAAGAAACCACGAAGAAAGTGGTTGTAGCCATCAAAGAAGGAGAAGAAAGATGCACTTACATCGGACATGACCTGACGGACGAAGAAGAGCAAGAATTGATAGCCTTGCTAAGAGAATATAGAGATGTGTTTGCTTGGAGTTACAAGGATTGGAAGGGTGTTGATCCAGACATATGCTCACACACTATTCCCATGACCTTAGATGCTAAACCCTCCAAGCAAAAGCCATACACATACAATGACAACTATGCGGCCAAGATCAAGGAAGAGATAGATAGACTAGTTGAAGCTGGATTTATCTATGAAATTGAGCACACTGAGTGGGTATCCCCCATTGTAGTGGTGCCCAAGAAGAATGGCAAGTTGCGTGTATGCATTAACTTGAAGAAGGTTAATGCAGCCACAATTTGAGATAACTATCCGCTTCCCATCACAGAACATCTCTTAGAACGAGTAGCAGGTAAGGAAGTGTACAGCTTCCTTGATGGATTTTCGGGCTACAATCAAGTAGCCATAGCTCTAGAAGATCAACATAAAACAGCTTTTGCCACAGAGTGGGGTATATTTGCCTTTCGTGTAATGCCATTTGGGCTTACCAATGCACCAGCTACCTTCCAGAGGCTGATGTGCCATGTATTTAAGGAATTCCTGAGGAAAAACTTAGAAGTCTATGTTGATGACCTTTGTGCTCATTCCAACATCAGACAAACCCACATTCCCGAACTCAGACAAATCTTTGACAAATGTAGAGAATATCAAGTCTGCCTGAACCCAGAGAAGTGCGTTTTCATGGTCAGGCAAGGCAAGATTCTAGGACACATAGTGTCAAAGAATGGCATATCCACTGATGAAGAGAAAGTGAGAGCCATCGCAGAACTACCTAGGCCAAAGAATGTCAAGGAAGTACAAGCTTTCATGGGGCATTGTGGTTACTACCGCCGGTTCATTCACATGTATGCTGTCATTGCAAAGCCCATGTACGGACTTCTGACTAACTTTGAGTGAACGGATGAATGTGAGAATTCCTTCCAGGAGCTTAAACGAAGATTATGTTCAGCACCAATATTGACCACACCAGATTGGAATAAGCCTTTCCATGTTCATGTGGATGCATCCAATTATGCTATTGGGTGTGTACTCGCGCAACCTACTGGCGAAGGTAATATGGATCTTCCAATTGCCTATGCCAGTAGACAATTGAATGCAGCTGAACGAAATTATACCACTACAGAGAGAGAAGGCTTAGGCATGGTATATGCAGTCAAGAAATTTAGACACTATTTGCTTGCAAATAAGTTTAAATTTTTTACTGACCACCAAGCATTGTTATATCTCGTGAACAAGCCATGTAATACAGGAAGATTAGTAAGATGGTTTCTCTTACTAATGGAATATTGTGAAGAGATGGATAGGTATGTGTTGAAGATGAAGAGGTGTTGCAAAATCTTTGCTCTACACTAGCCAAATGAACTCCAGGAGTAGATGGTGGGCCCTTTTAGCTTGCCAATGGATGTATTAGACTCCCTATGTACCTTGGAAGATCACTCTCAAAAAGATAGATCAAAACAGATAAGTTGGAGTTAGCTCAGAGGTGAAAACTTGCTATTCTTGGTTAATACACCTGTCCAGTGTTTTACATAATTCTCTGAGCACAACAGCAATTAGATTAATTCCTCTTGGGGAAGGCTAGGTAGCTTAAAGAGCTAACTTTAGAGAGTAATCTCATCAAAAATAACAAACCACACACTGAGAATGACTTTTAACAAGTGATGACATCATCCCGATTTTCACAAGCTGCTACAGAAATAGACCAGTGAGTAGAAAAATTAACATAACTCAAGATGTAAGAATCCAATGATCATGAAAATTTGTATGCTTATACTAGACAGTAAGCTGAATCCAACAAGCGTGAAATCACTGAATTTCAATGAGTAAACACTGAGAAATGACTCTGACAAGAGGACTGAAAAAGTCGGGTACCTGACAGAGAAGTGAAGATGAACATACCCTGTTGACTTCAAATGAACATAACTGAAGATTCCAACATCCAACTGCCATGAACATTTATGAGCATATAGTAGACTTATAGAGCTAACTTTACCAAGTTAAATCACTGAAAATGATGCACCAAGCTCAGAGAAAACATCTCTGCAAGCTGACTGAGAAAAACTGAGAGTAATGGCAGTGAGGAGTACACTTCACAAGAACATGGAAAGATGAACTCAAATAATCATGAAAATGAAAGTATAATGCTTGTACAATACAATGACTTACTGATACATATGTGTGCCTTGTAATCACACCTTGATATGGCATAAAGCTCAGCTCTTGGAGGTCTTCACATAGGTCTCTCTAACCACGACTAAAACTGCCATCTATTTATAGTTGAGTTTGGGACGCTAACTTCCCTCAATCACTCTCCAATCAATCAATGATTGATTTGATTCTCTACCTACCACAAATCACGAATTCGTGGCTCCTCTTTCCATTCTTGATCATGTGGACTCAACCACTTAAGATTCTCTTACTTTTACATTAAGTAAACTCTTCAAAAGTTACAAGAGGTAGTTCACAAGTGAACTTTACATAGTCTTCATTTTAAGGCTTTTTCTATGACTTTGTGAGACTCAAGCCAATACTTAGGCTTGTCATAGACTTGCTCCAACAGCTCCCCCTCAAGCCAAGTATGCTTGAGGTCTTCAATCTTCCAAGATTACCTGCAAACCAATCATAGCCTTGAATTTGCAAAGCTTTGTACCATCCAATGCTTTGGTTAGAATATCTGCACATTGTTGATGAGTGGACACATATGATATTTGAATCTCTTTGCTTAGAACCTTTTCTCGTACATAGTGATAATGAACTTCAATATGTTTAGTCCTTGCATGAAAAATAGGATTAGCAGCCAAGTGAATAGAACTCATATTGTCACCAAAAATAGTTGGAGTTCCAAACTCCAATCCAAGATCTTTGAATAATGTCTTCATCCACATAGCTTCTTGTGTAGCTATGGCAAGACCTGTATATTCAGCTTCAGTAGAAGAGAGAGCAACTGTGGGTTGCTTCTTGGATGACCATGAAATAAGCTTTGAACCTGCAAAGGTAAGATAACCTGAAGTGCTCCTTCTATCTTCCTTGGAGCCAGCCCAATCTGCATCAGAAAATAGCTTCAAACCTAAATCAGATACATAAGGATAATAAAGTCCTTCATTTATGGTTCCTTTCAGATACTTGAGAATCCTTTTGGCAGCATCCATATGTGGTTTCCTTGGTGTGTGCATAAATTGGCTTAGCACACTCACACTGTAACATATATCTACTCTTGTCAATGTGGCATAGTTGAGACTACCCACTAGACTTTGATATGATGTGATGTCCTCTATGAGTTCACCTTCATGTGAGCTCAATTTGTGATTGACCTCCATTGGAGTACCTGCAATCTTACAATCTTGCATCTTGAATTTTGCCAACATGTCCTTAATGTACTTCCTTTGAGTGAGAAACAAACCATGATCTTTGTAGACAACTTCCAAACCTAGGAAGTAGGTAAGTGAACCCAAATCACTTATCTTGAACTCTTCTCTCATCTGATCTTTGATCTTCTTCATACCATCTGCATCATTTCCTGTCAATATAATATCATCTACATATACACATAGATAGATGACCTCGGAATTACTCTTTTTAATAAAGAGTGAAGGATCTGCCTTGCTTGGTTGAAACCCTTTGTCCTGCAAGAATGAAACAAGCCTGAAATTCCAAGCTCTTGGAGCTTGCTTGAGACCATACAATGCTTTGTTAAGTTTACACACATAATCAGGATAAACTTGACTCTCAAAACCAGGTGGTTGTGCCATATATACCTCTTCTGTTATCCAACCATTCAAGAATGCATTCTTCACATCTAGTTGAAGTATCTTCCAATTCTTGGAAGAGGCAATACTAAGCAAAACCCTAATAGTAGGCATCTTTGCCACAGGAGAGAAGGTCTCCTCATAATCAATTCCCTGAGTTTGTGCAAAGCCTTTTGCTACAAGCCTTGCCTTATACCTGTTAATGGAACCATCAGAATTCTTCTTGAGTTTATAGACCCATCTTGAGCCTATTACCTTCATGGATGAAGTCTTGGGCACCAAATCCCAAGTGTTGTTTTCCTCGAGTGCGTCAATCTCTTCCTTCATTGCATGCTTCCATTCTGTTTTTGCTTTGGCCTCTTCAAATGATGATGGCTCCTCTTGGTTTATGTCCTGTGCTATGTAGATAGAATGTTTAGTTACTAATGAGGTGTCAAACCCATACCTTTCTGGTTTTTTCTTTTCCCTCATAGATCTTCTTAGGCCATGATGTGATGATTCTGCCTCATGTCCAAGTTCCTGCAATTTTGCTTTACCTTTAGACTTCCATGCTTTGATCTTTTCCATCTGACATTCTTCATCATCCTCTGAGGTGTCTTGTTCTTCAATCTTTGATTGTTCTCTACCAAGCTTTGGAAAATCTTCTTCAAGATCATATGGTAAATTGACCTTCCTGCATGAATCTTCATACCATGAATTGTTCTCATCAAAAACTACATCTCTGCTTACCAAGAATCCTTTGTTGGTAGGGTTGTATAACCTGTAGCATTTTTTAGTGTTGTCATATCCAATAAATACACACCTTTCTGCTTTTGGATCCATCTTGCCTCTAACCTGTGAAGGAACATGAGCAAAAGCAATACATCCAAAAATTTTACAATGATCTAAACTTGGTCTTCTTCCATTCCAAGCCTCATATGGAGTCATCCCATCAAGGGATTTTGAAGGCAACCTGTTAATCAAGTAAGTGGCTGTAGATACAGCCTCAGCCCATAAGTAATTAGGTAAATGCTTTTCATTTAACATAGACCTTGCAGCTTCAACAATTGTCCTATTCCTCCTTTCTGCCACTCCATTTTGCTCAGGAGTGTACCTTGTAGTTACCTCTCTTTTGATTCCACTTTCTTGAAGAAAAGAATCAAACTCATGGGAGAAGTATTCTCCCCCTCCATCTGACCTTAGCCTTTTTAGTGATTTACCTGTTTGATTCTCCACAAGAGCCAAATATCTTTTGAAACATGAAAAAACTTCATCTTTGTGTTTCATAAAGAATAGGATAGTCCATCTGCTGCAATCATCAATAAAGGAAACATAATACCTTGATCCAGATATTGAAGCTTCCTTGCTAGGTCCCCATACATCTGTATGAACCAACTCCAAGAGATCTCCATGCATATAACCTTTCTTCATGAATGGTAACGTGTGAGACTTTCCAAATTGACATGCACTGCACTTATAAATCATATGTTGTTTTGACAAATTAGGAAGTCCAAGTACACTTTGGTCCCTGCAGATTTGCTTTAATGACCTTTCACCAATATGTGCTAACCTTTTGTGCCATACTTCCAATTTTGTGAGTGTCTGACTACCATAATTAAAGAGAGCAATGTTTCTAGTGTCCTGTAATTCAAATGTGAACAATCTACCTGTCTTTTCACCTTTTGCAATTCTTCTGAATCCTTGACTTGGATCTTCAACAAATGCTCCTGCTTTTGTGAGCCTGACTTGCAACCCTTTCTCTACTATCTGCCCAACACTTATCAAATTCTTTGTAATGGTAGGGACATAGAGTACCTTACTGAGTAGGTTGATGTTTCCATCAGGTGCTTTGACATTGCTTATTTTCTCCACAGGATGTTTTGTATCATCTCCTGTTTGTACCTCATGCTTATTCCTTGGATCTTCTAAATCTGATAGGAGTGCCACATTTCCTGCCACATGATTTGAACAACCTGAATCTATGTAGAAAACATGCTCATCAGATTTACCTTGTGGCATAGCCATGTTCATGATCAATAATGAATCCTCTTTGTTTGAGTCTTCTGTGTAGTTATTGTAGTCTCTCCTTCCTTTGTAGCCTCCTTGATAGTTTGAATGATTGTAGTTGTTGTAGTTGCCATGGTAGTTGTTGAACCTTCCTCTTGAGTAGCCATAACTTCCTCTATTGTATCCTCTGCCTCTTTGATTCCTGGAATTCCTAAAGCAATTTTCAGTTGTATGATTAGTTAATCCACAAATAGAACATGAGTTGGAGTCTTGGGATCTCCCCCTGCCTTGTCTACCTCCTCTTCCTCTACCTCTGCCATGTCTTCCTCTACCTGCATAGTTAGCTTGATATGTACCTGCTTCATCATCCACTTTCTTTGCCTTTCCTTTGTTATCTTTAGACTTGCTTTTATCCGTGTATAAAGCTGAAGATTGATTACCTTTAGAGCTTTCTCCATTTTTGATAAGCTTTGCCTCTTGAGTAAGTAGTTGTCCAATGAGTGTGTTGAAATCAGGTACATGCATGTCCATGTACAAATCCATAGCTGTGGTGAATGCTTCCCACTTATCATCTGCCTTCAAGCCATTGATGACCTGCCTTACAATTTGCTCTTCATCTATTACCTCTCCAATGCTTCCCAACTGATCTGCTATGTCCTTGAGCTTTGTGACAAAATCAGTCACATTTTGTTTGGGAGCCTTCTTGAGAGTTGTGAAATCCAGCCATAGTTGATGCTTCCTAGCTTTAGTACTTGAAGCAAAGAAAGCTTCAAGTGCATCCCACACTTCTTGAGATGTCTTACAACTTCTAATATGAGGCAACAAAAAATCTGAGATAGAGTTGAGGAGATAAGACCTTGCAAGTGCATCCTTGGAGCACCATGTGCTCAATCTTTCTTGCTCTTCTTGTGTTGGTTGACTTTTGTTCCTGAAACTTGGCATAACTTCATCTCCAGCCACATAACCATATAAACTTCTACCTTGGAGATAGGCTTCCATTCTTAATGACCAAGCTGAGTAGTTACCTCTGTCCAATTTGTCAATTGATGAAGAAAATCCATCTGCCATGTTGTCCAACCTTGCTCTGATACCACTGTGAAGAGATGGATAGGTATGTGTTGAAGATGAAGAGGTGTTGCAAAATCTTTGCTCTACACTAGCCAAATGAACTCCAGGAGTAGATGGTGGGCCCTTTTAGCTTGCCAATGGATGTATTAGACACCCTATGTACCTTGGAAGATCACTCTCAAAAAGATAGATCAAAACAGATAAGTTGGAGTTAGCTCAGAGGTGAAAACTTGCTATTCTTGGTTAATACACCTGTCCAGTGTTTTACATAATTCTCTGAGCACAGCAGCAATTAGATTAATTCCTCTTGGGGAAGGCTAGGTAGCTTAAAGAGCTAACTTTAGAGAGTAATCTCATCAAAAATAACAAACCACACACTGAGAATGACTTTTAACAAGTGATGACATCATCCCGATTTTCACGGGCTGCTACAAAAATAGACCAGTGAGTAGAAAAATTAACATAACTCAAGATGTAAGAATCCAATGATCATGAAAATTTGTATGCTTATACTAGACAGTAAGCTGAATCCAACAAGCGTGAAATCACTGAATTTTAATGAGTAAACACTGAGAACTGACTCTGACAAGATGACTGAAAAAGTTGGGTACCTGACAGAGAAGTGAAGATGAACATACCCTGTTGACTTCAAATGAACATAACTGAAGATTCCAACATCCAAATGCCATGAAAATTTATGAGCATATAGTAGAGGTATAGAGCTAACTTTACCAAGTTAAATCACTGAAAATGATGTACCAAGCTCAGAGAAAACATCTCTGCAAGCTGACTGAGAAAAATTGAGAGTAATGGCAGTGAGGAGTACACTTCACAAGAACATGGAAAGATGAACTCAAATAATCATGAAAATGAAAGTATATTGCTTGTACAATACAATGACTTACTGATACATATGTGTGCCTTGTAATCACACCTTGATATGGCATAAAGCTCAGCTCTTGGAGGTCTTCACATAGGTCTCTCTAACCACGACTAAAACTGCCATCTATTTATAGTTGAGTTTGGGAGGCTAACTTCCCTCAATCACTCTCCAATCAATCAATGATTGATTTGATTCTCTACCTACCACAAATCACGAATTTGTGGCTCCTCTTTCCATTCTTGATCATGTGGACTCAACCACTTAAGATTCTCTTACTTTTACATTAAGTAAACTCTTCAAAAGTTACAAGAGGTAGTTCACAAGTGAACTTTACATAGTCTTCATTTTAAGGCTTTTTCTATGACTTTGTGAGACTCAAGCCAATACTTAGGCTTGTCATAGACTTGCTCCAACAAATATGATTTCGAGGTTGTGATAAGAAAAGGGAGGACTCATTTGAGAGCTGATCATCTATCTAGGCTCACATCTGGAGAAGCCCAACAGGGAGTATCAGATGACCTTCCTGATGCTTACTTGTTTAATTTGGAAGTTGTACCGTAGTGGGCTAAGCCATTGGTACCAGTATTGACATATGGGCCTAACCATGCAGTAGTAAACACACGGAATAGAGAGGTGGTGAAAGCCCAAAAGTACCACATCATGGAAGGAAGCATGTACAAGCACACAGATCAAGGAATCTTGGCTTGTTGTGTAGAAGAGGACGAGTATGCGAAGTGGTTGCAATTAGCACATGTAGGTGCATTAGAGCAACACTATTCAAAACAACGAACCCTACAGACCCTAAGGAGACTAGGAGTGCATTGGCCAACCATGGAAGCGGATGTCCAAAAGTTGTGCAAGGAATGTCCAATCTGTCGCACTAAACCACCTGTGGAACACGCCACTCTTTATCAAGTGTCCATAGTGCCAGATTGGAGTGAACCACTAGTATCCTTCCTGAGGACGAAAACATTCCCTCCAGACATGACTTTGGCTAGGAAAAGGAGCTTAGGACAAGAAGCCCAGGATTACTCACTCATTGGTGATAATCTATACAAGCGTGGTAAAGATGGTTACCTGAGACTATGTGTCCATGAGAGTGAGGTAACTATGGATATGAGAATAAGAGCTCCAATCAATCCACACATGAAAGACGTTTCTCCCCTATAGTTGAACACCAAGCAAAAGCGATGGTACAAATACATTTGGTCTTCATGAATGAGGAAGAGTATGATTAATAATTGGCAGTAAACTACCATATTAAAGAAGGAGAAGATGTTATATATATATATATATATATATATATATATATATATATATATATATATATATATATATATATATATATATATATATATATATATATATATATATATATATATATATATATATATATATATATATATATATATATATATATATATATCGTGATCATTTTCAAGGCACTAGCATAGAACTACTTGCAATGGAACAGCTTATCAAAGTGAATCTTGAATGGGGGGGGGGGATAGTGCTCATGAAATTGCTAATCATACTAGCAGTCACGTAAGGCATCTGAAGTCGTATCTATGAAGATGGAGGAACATATTCTTCTCATTAAATGTCAAAGTGAGAGTTAATGTAGGGAATATTACCATCAAGCCTTGATGGTGTTAGAGCTATAATTGAGGGCCTAATCTAGGTTGGGTGCTAGATCCATAATTAGCCTTCTCTTGCACTCTTTGCCCACCACTTAGATGCATATGTAGTTAATGTTGGGATTTGACAAGGCTACTTTTGGCCTCTCTTGAGTCTATATAACCAGATGTTTGGAAATCATCACCATCATCATTATGCCTAAGGACCATTATCTATGATTATTTTCAAATTTACTCTTTAGATTGAATATTAAATACCCTACTTTTAAGGGATTAACTTACAAAGATGCAAATGATCATGTCATGATACTCGTTTCCTTATGTCAGGATTCAGGCATTGAAATTCAAAAGGATGCAATGCTGCTACTTTTTGATCTAGATAAAAAGGCTTGCAAATAAGTGGTACAACCAGTATGTAGACAACCACTTTGCCACTTGGGAGGTAGTGAAAACTACATTCTCATAAACATTCTAACAAAGTGACTCTTCAGAGAGAGCTCTAGATCAACTAGAGAAATTGAAGCTAAGACCAAGTGAACGTTTCCATGAACTACATAAGAACCAAAGCACTTGTCTCTCGACAAGCATATGCTCCAAGTGATTTTATAGTGAAGAAATGGATAGACAAAGCTCTTCCTAGGTCATTAGAGTAGTAGCTTTGAAAATCTCTAAGATTGGATGCGACACTTATTGACTTTGTTGCACTTGCTTCTTGCATAGAGGAAGCTAAAGTAGATTTTGAGGGAGGTACTCAGACAAACTATGCATCAGACTTAAACTGAATTGGGAAACACAATGTTGGAGTTTCAGTTCTACAAAAGCATGCAAACAACACAAGGTAGAAGAAGACGCTTGGAGCACAACACACAATATTGAATGTATTATCACTAGAATGTACAAAGATAAGTGACCCCTTAGGATTAGAGGCATACATATAAGCCAGGGGAAGAGCCTTGTAAAAGGGAAAAAAGTGCACCAATGTTCCTAGTGTGTTAACACACATCACTACCTAAATATATCATTAAATCCCCTTAAGTACGTGCCAAGCTTTGTGGAATCAATCCAGAAAAGGAAGTAAGCCCAAATATTTGCGGAAAGCTTCAAATTTCTCCCTAGGCAAAGCCTTTGTGAAAAGGTCTACAATGTTATCTTGTGCAAGAACATATGCAAAGTTGATCTCTCCAATAGACAACCTCTCCCTGAGATAATGATAATGCATCTCCAATGTGCTTAGTGCGGCCATGGAACACAGGTTCGTTGCAACTACCAATGTGCTCTAACTGTTAGTGAAGATGATGATGGTAGAAGACTAAACAACATCCACCATCTAAGCACTCAATAGTCCTTGTGAAAGCTGCCCTATACTCACTGTCACAACTAAAATGGGCCATAGTAGGCTGCTCCTTGCTCAACAAAGATATTCATGAGCTACCAAGCATAAAGCCAAAACCACTAGTGGACACACGAGTGTCATAGCAACCATCCTAGTCAGAGTGAGAAATAAACCTATAACTGGAGTGATCCCCCTTCCGATAAAAGAATCCAAGTAGTGGGGTACTAGTCAAGTAGCAAAAAATGCACTTAATCGCCTACCAATGGTTGACAACTAGGCAATGTAGAAACTTGCTCATGTGTGAGACAACAAACTAATTTTTTTGAAGAGTAATGCATAAGTAAATGAAACATCCAACAGCTTGTTCACAAAACAAACATCAAATGCATCTCGAGCATCATGAAGAATCAACCGTAAACATATCTCCATAGGAGTTGCAATAGGTTTATACTCTTCAAGGCAAAATTTCTACGATAATGTGGTAATGTATTTTGTTTGACACAAAGCTATTCCGCCATCCACTTGAATAAACTGAATGCCCAAATAAAGATACAAATGCCCCAAACTAGACATCTCATATAAGGCATGGTGATCAGCCTTAAAATCAACAATATGGTTCTCATGAGGACCAATGAGCAGCATGTCATCAACATACACAACAATTATTAAAAGCACATCATTTGCATGCTCAACATATAAGGTGTTCTCAATTGGACTCTGCTCAAGACCATGTGCAATTAGGTAGAAATCTATCTTTTTATACCAAGCATGTGGTGCTTGCTTCAAACGATCTAATGTCTTTTTAAACCTGCACACATGGTTTTCATGCCCTTTCTACACAAAGCCACAGGGCTGAAAAACATACACTTCTTCATGAAAATCACCACTCAAGAATGCAGTTTTAATGTCCAACCAATGTACATTGCAACCATGATGAGTTGCAAGAGCATAGATGCTATGAATAGTAGTCATTTAGCATGTAGGAGCAAAGGTGTCATCAAAATCAAAGCCTCTTTCTTGAGCAAAACCCTTTGCAACAAGCCTAGCCTTATACCTCTCAAACATTCCATTAGGCTTTTCCTTCATCTTGTATACCCACTTAGTGCCAATGGCCCTCTTGCAAGGAGGCAAGTCACATAAAGAATAGGTATCATTTTCCATAATAGCATCATATCTAGATTGCATATTAGCCATCCAGTTTTCTGAATTTTGTGCTTCATCAAATGAAATAGAATCATTTTCATGACATGGACTAGAGGTAGCCATAGCATAGCAATTTGATGCTAAAGAAGCACTATGAGAGCAAAACAAGTACAATATGATAGAGATGCATCTAATTTTCTATCACACAAAGCTTGCACCAGCCATTTTGGCATAGTTTTTGACTCCTCAATATCATTTCTCTCATCAACAAGTGCATCATGTAAATTTGCATCACAAATGGAATTATCTGCATTATCTCATGAAACTTGTAATGCCTGAGAAGTTGCCTCATTAGGACCAGCACTAGACTATCCACCTCTAAATAGAGGCAACAAACTATCATACATATCTTTGGAGCTAACAGATGTCTCATTAATACATGAAAGTAATGGATAAATAGCATCTTCCACAAAAGTAGCAACCATAATGTGTTTAGCTAGTGGATGACATAGATGATAGCCTTTTCTTTTAGAATTGTACCAAAACAAAATGAATTTCACTTCTTTATCATTTCCTGCGTTGTTCTTCAAGCATTAATGCATATGCCACACAACCAAAAACATGCAGATGAACATTTATCCCAAAATACAACCTTCAACGATAAGTTTACCAAGTGCCTAAAGTTTGGGCAGAGAGGACACCATTTCAGATTTCTACTTGCATAGGAAGCTACCAATATTCTAATGACCAGAGGGTGCATGCCAAAGCTTTGCATCTGAAATAGCTTGACAATCATGTAGTGCACATGTTGAATTGTTCATAGATCTTCATAGTTTATGAGATTATATAGACCATGACATAGAATGCCAGAAGTAATAATTATATCACCATTTGGTAGATTATTAATTGTATATCTATCATCAATAAATCTCACAATCAAGACAATCTTGGCTAAAGCCAAAATTGACAACAGATTCTTGTTGATCCCTGGCACAAATAAAGCATCTAACAATGTAAAAGAACTACCATTAGTAGAAGTCAGAATGACCTTACCAAATCCCATGACAGGTTAAGAGGAGTTGTTGGCGCATGTGATAATATTCCTTATAGGGGCAAACTCAAGTGAAGTGAAGAAACTACGCTGCAAGGTGATATGTTTGGTTGCCCCACTATCAAAGTACCTAACATCTAAGTCTACTGTAGACATGCACTGTTCATGAGAGGGTCACAATTGCAAATAGTGGTAAATGCCCATTCTTCATTCTACACAAGGTTAGTAGACTCTGTTTGGGTGTAGAGGCCTCTACAACAACCATTGCAGCCTCTTTCTTCGTTGCCTCTTTAGCATCCACTTTTGGACAACTTTTTATGACATGATCATTTCCTTTATAGTATTTGCAAAATAATTTATGCTTTTATGTTTTCTTCTCATCTTTTTCATCCTTCGTTGATTGTGCGGAATTAAGAAATTTGTGCTTACTAGTAGAAGGGCTCCATTTACCTTTGCCCTTTTGACTAGTCAGGAAATCTAGATTTGCAACACGCATAATGGACCAATTTTTCCTAGAATAATCTACCTGCAACAGAAGAGAGGCTAAATCCTCAAGTGTTAAGGCATTAGGATTGCATTTCATCATCAAACAACGAGTAGAAAAAAATATTATATGAGTTGGGAAGACCATTCAGAACAATGTGCCCAAGTGCACTATGAGTCAATAGTTGATCAATAGAAATCCATTGCTCCTTTAAATCTTTCATCTTTATCCGAAAACTATCCATGAATATCCTTCATTCATGTGGTCACTCTCCAATTATTTGTGGAGATGAGCAACACAAGCCTCATTCCTTGCCTCGTATAAAGTGGTTAGTGTATCCCAAGCATCCTTAGCTATTTTGCAAGAGCGAATGTGAGAAGTAATGGCACATTTGGAAAACAAGGCTATCAATGTATGTGACAGGGTATCTCTACCATCCCAAAGAATTTGCTCTGTAGTAGGTGCCATAGGAACTGCAGCACAAACAAGAACATGATGAATATCATCATCTTCAATGCCATCTACATCACCTTCAACAACTATGTTTGCATGTATAATAGGATGTTTTTCAACACGCTCCACAACATTCCATAGTCCATTTGCAACCAATACATCACACATCATATAATCCCATAATGGATAGTTGGTACCATCCAACTTATCCTCAACACCCAACATACGAAATACATCACTGCTTTCAACCATGGCCACTAACTAAAATACCTTGATGTAGATAAATGACTAAATTTGAAAAAGCCGAGCAAAACTACCCTGCCAGTTTCTACTAAACCTGTAGCAAACTTTAACATCCTTATACTAGAAAACCGAAACCTGTATATATTTTTGGCACAAAAAAACAAAATTTCCTCCAAAACAATTGTGAAAATACATTTGAAGGTCGAAATGACGCCGTAAATGAAGGGACGATCTGTTCTGATACCAATTATTCGAATTTGAGGTCTATGGAAGCACAAGAAGATTGGAGCACAACACACAATATTGAATTCATTACCACTACAATGTACAAAGATAGGCAATCGGTTAGGGTTGTAGGCAAATACACAAGTCAAGGGAGAAAAACCTCCTAAACAAGGAAAAAAGTCCCCCGATGATGTGGTCCTAATTTGAAGCCAAGCTAATCATCAAGCATGAAAGACCAACTTTAAGCTCTACTAAAAGGAAGTGTGGTCTACCTTCACTGGAAAATGAGGTTTTCAATAGGTTACCATCAAGGGATGTGGTGTGTTGGACATTAATCATTGCTGGCTTTGTTGATATTGAAGATGCACTTTGTGTTTTACACACATTGCCTCATCTCACTATTTCTCTAAGATTGTATTAACGTCTGCATATGTGAATCATCGTCAAGCTTCCAGAGCTTTGTAGCTGTATGAATCTATGAAAAATGATGAAGTACAGTCCAATCGATATACACTTGTTGCCCTTCTAAAATCAGCACAAGTCTTGAGGTTAAAAGGAGACAATTCGTTTTTCTTCTTCTTATTCTTCTTCTTATTCTTCTTCTTTATGTACTATTGTTGGAAACAAAGGCTTCGCTGAGAGCAAGGACACATCAAAAGTGAACATCATCTTTTGAAGGGTTGGAGTGAGTAAAATAACGGTAAGGGTTTTCGTAGATAGAGGAGGAAAAGAGAACTTATTCCATGTGGATGCAGTTGTAGATGAGAGATATCCATGAATGGTAGAGTGGCCTTACAACAATTTGAATCGGAAGGGAATTGGGCATCAACATTGTTGCTTATAGTCCACTTGGTCGTGGATTCTTTTCTCTTCCGGTGCAAAGCTGCTAGAAGCTTTTGCAGATACAGATTTTTGCAAGGTTGATCAACCAAGGTTGCAGGGAAAAAACTTTGAGAAAAATGGAAAGCTCTTCCTTGCACATGGTGCAAAAATGCAAAAGACTTTCTGAAGTGCATAAACAAGGGAGAGAAGAAACACTTTCAACTATTCAATGGGTCCCTAAAATACAATAATAAAAAGGAAATAAAGGAGACCTATGAGATCTAGCTAAACACAAAAACATAATAGAGAAAATTATACACAAAGCCCTCTTGCTTTCTATCATAGTGGATCATTTCGAGCCTCAGAAACTGTGTCTCCATTATCTATTGCTTCTCGAAAGGATGAAGCAATCTTGGCAGCCATTTTGCAACAACTGGATAATGAGGAGGCCTTAATGCTATTGTGCTACCTCAATAAATGGTTAGACAAACATTCGCCAAAAAGATCACTCTACACTTTCGAGTCCAAGAGAAAAGACCTATTTGTTCCCAATCTCAATGATGTCACTCAATGGATTTGTATTCTCCTAGATACACATATGATGTCTTTAATCTTTGTTCTAATTTCAATGATAAAATTCGTGCCTACAACTCTTGGTTAAAGGTTTTCTTGATTTTTGATCAATAGATGAGCACCAAAGAATTACACCTTCCTCTTCAGCCTAGAATTTAACTTTGAAGAGATAGGCATGCTAGCGGTCCATAATTTCTTCTTCCACAAGAAACACGAAAGAGAACTACAATGAGGAGAGAACCGATAGATTCTTACAAAGAGAGAGTCATGAGCAAATACTTCATTGACAAATACAATTTTGAGTCACAATACAATAATTTCAACTTGGTTAGTCTAGTACTGCTCAACACAGACACAACAACTTGGATTCACTATATTTCAGTGGTTCCACAGATATTTTAGAGGGAAAGAGGTTTTGATCTTCGAGCTTCTGGGTGCTTTTATAGATGTATGCTCAACGCAACATGATCCCACTTTCGTTAAGTATGCAGTTCAATGGGATGTATACCTCGGCTGAAAAGTTTCAATGTAAAGATGGGCAGCTATGTGGAGGATGATGTCATCAAGCGGATTGATGTGGAGATGCTGTATCAAAAAAGGAAGGTAAATTTCAGAGTCTCTTTAATCAATTCTGTTGATGCTTGCTACTATAGTGATCTTTGTAAATAATATTGAAAATGTTCTATTCGGAAGTATGAACAGAGAATTTTGATGCACATTGGATTGCCACCAAGCACTATTTGAAATCTTATGATTTGTGACTTTTGATTTAAAGGTAAATTAAACAAAGTTTTAAGTTTTGTGCAAGTGTTTCTTATCATGTTTCAATGTTGTATGCTTCGTCCTTCACTCATGACTTTTCACTATTTGTTAGTCTCAAATCGAAATGCCTCACCGTGTATGCATCATCACTAATATTGACATGTCATGTCATTCATTTCCATAGTTAGTGCTCGAGAGTCGGACCAAAAGGTTTAGAGAGTAGAACTCATCTATCACTAATTAGACTTTGCGAAGAATTCTTAGGAGCATCTATTAATTATTGTCTCCATCATCTAGTTGCTAATTTTTTAGATGTAATGTTATTCCTACTTTATGCTTCATTGCTTTGTACCTTAAACGTTCACTTTTGAAGAAAAAAATTAAGGAGAGGATCCCATGATTGCAAATCAAATGAAGTAAGATGAATGAGATTTGTCTTTTATATTGCGCACACGAGAAACTAATATCTTAATATAATAATCCACAGAATAAGTGCTACATGGTAAAAGAATTTGATTTTCCCTGGGCAAAAATCTAATGACTTGGGATTGAAGGCTAATTATTCAAGATGTTTATTCATGTCGAGTTTCACCCTCCTTTCCATGAACTCCTTGACATACCTAGTGAACCTGACATGAAAGGAGGGGGTGAGTAAACTGTAGAGCCAAGAATGCATGGATTAGCATAATTAGCATGGAGGATCTTCTATCCCAATTAATATGCATTCAACAAGAGGATAGATGGCAAAAAGCTATACAATCTCTTCAAGAGCGAATAACCGAGAGATGCATATTTTTCAAAGGAAAGAATGTATACAAGTTCCCTAAAGAGTATGAACTTGAGGTGAAATACCTAGGTGTCGGTTTGACTCTAATGAAGGATTTAGAGCTACACATGAACTTTGTCTATGTGTTTGAATTTGACATGAATGATCAAGTCATATGACTAAACCAAATGACATGGTTGCAATTCAAAGCAATGCTTCTCAAGTGGTTCATGCTAGAGGACGTAGGTAAAGTGACTCATAGATCTTCCTTAAGTGGGTTCATATGCCCAAGGATAAATCCATCGTAGATATAAAGAGAAAAGTTTACCGTTAGTTTGATCAATTGTGAGAACATGATAGGAAACTAGTAGAACATGAAAAAGTGTCCTTGTTTCTACAAGCAATAGATATTCAAGCCCGAGATGAAACAATTCCACTCCTTTAAGACATGGATTCTGAATTGAGGCTCAAAGAGGATTGGACACTTGTCCATAAAGCTCTTAGAAGATACATTAAGAAGCTACAATCAATTCAAAAATCTCTTGATGATTGGAAAGCTGACATTCATGTAGACAAAGAAGATGCACAAATTCCAAGCATTTTAGAAAGTAATAATAATTTGCAAATCCATAGAATATCAGAAACCCTAGTTGGTCATAAAGCCAATATGCATGGATTACATGAACATGCTTATGATGAGGTTTTTCAAATAGAAATGACAACCATAAAGGATACAATCTCCACGTTTACAAGCTACCAAGAGCCTATAGACTTCTCTACAATGATCACATCTTCAAGTGCTACATATGCACACACTCTAACAATGGGAGGAGCAAAGGAGCATGTGAAAGCCAATCAAAATCAAATCAAACAAAAACCAAATACAAAACAAAACAAAAATCAACAAAAGTGAACAAGAAAACAAGATGAGACTTCTCTTGTCCTTCTAAACTCCTCGCATCCATTGGAGGATAAAAAAACAAATCACGAAACAACTCAAGGTACAAATAAAGAGTTAGAGAAATCTAGGAGACTTAAATGTGAGAAAATGGAGATAAAAGATGAAGTACATATAGAGAATATTTGTGAAAGGACAAGCTCAAGATGCATTTTTGTGTAATGACATTAGAGAGAGTTTGGAGAATAATTTGATGCTAGTTTCTAGTGATGTATCGACTAAAACACATGAATAAGATACAATTAACGACTTGATGACTGAGTTATATGAAAAGACTCGAAGGAAGCATGATGCTAAATGAGAGACTATGTCAGCAAATGACCCTATGGAAAATGAAATAGATGCGAGTAGTGTAACATTGATCATGCATACAGAGATGCATGAAGATGAACTTGCTCATAGAAGGTACTAATCATGAGTGCTTTGGACAGTGATATGCATGTCGATGGTGATAAGCATGATGCTAAGACTATCGAAAGACTTCATCAAGATCAAGATTATAAAATACTCTTGAGTGATGCCACATTGAATGAGCATTCAGGAATGCAACAAAATGGCAATCATAGGAATGGGGACAAGTTATTGGATGACATTCAAAACAATGATATGTATGTAAATGATGTCACACTCCATGAAGAAGAACATATGAATGATCATGAGCACGATGAGGATACACCATTGATTGCTCCTTGTAGTGTTTCCTCAATCACAATCTATCCCCAATCACAGTCCTTTGATCACTCAAAAATAATAGAGGACAGAAGAACGCAGAGATTGCACAAGGTAAGAGAAAATCTGATGCGGAAGAGTAGAAACAAATATGATGTAGAGAAGAAAGAGTTCTGATATTATGGATGTGAATCAATGGTTACAATAGCTTTGGACAATAGCTTCTTGACGAAGCCTCTACCTCCCAACCGCCCCCGATCTATCACAATCGCATTCACACTCACACTCTCAATCACACTCTCACTCTCACTCTCACTCTCAATCACAAGGTAATTCTAAGATTTTTGTGCGTCCCCTGTATTGATGCGCAGGTCTCCCTATATTAGAGTTTGATCTCTATCATCCCAATGTGCAATCCAGCAATTTTAGAAAAAGTCGAGTTTCTCCAAAACTTCCACAAAAAGCCATGCGATCGTAGTGTGCTTCCTTTCTTTAGCATACCTGTCAAAAATAGGAGAAAAGCACCAAAAAGACATATCCAAAAATATCCATAATTAGACATGGTGACACGTGAGCATCAGAATCACAGATTCGAATAGAAATATATAAGCCCTCATTTTTTTAGGTGTTGAAAAATGGCACTTTTCAGAGCCCTATAACTCAAAAACGGTGAGGAATTAGCTTAAGCTTATGATAGACACTTTTATTCAATTTGGGATCTGCACAATAATGTTAGAGATGTACGAGGTCCAAATCCACCTCCAAATGCCACTTTTGAGCCTTGCAAGTTTCAAAATCCTAGAGAGAGAGAGAGTAAAATCAAGGCATTTTCTTACAGTGAACTAAATGTAGAACCCTGAACAAGGTACTTAAAAGATAATTCACAAAAATTTGACACAGGCACTTTAATTGTCTTATACTTGCTCTACGTTTCTCTCATATAGAGTTTTCCTCAATTCTTTCATCTTCACCTTCAAAATTTCACTAGAAAACATGATGCAAATAAGGTCTAGAGAGAAAATATGAAACTTGTAGAGCCAAAATTTTTCCTACACACATAAATTGACCTAATTATTCGTTCTAAGCATTATCCCCACAATGAAATTCTGAAAGTTCACAATGAATTATTTCACTAGAAAAGAGGCCTATTACAATTATCCCCCCTTTAAGAACTTTGTCCTCAGAGTTGGAAAGAAGGATAATGTTTTATAAAATTGTCTAAGCTCACCCAAGTTGAATCTTCTATTGGGTATGACCTCCATTTCACTAAAATTTGTACCATAGATCTGTTTCTAAGAAATCTTTCCTTTCTGTATAATATTATTTCAGCTTGAAGCTCAAAAGCACCATCATCTTTCAGCTTATAATTGTCTTGCAAAACATGAGCAACATAAAATACATATCTTTTAAGTAAGCTAACATGAAATACAAGATGCACATTTAAATGTTTAGGTAATTCCAACAAATACGCAAGAGATCCAATCTTTTTCAAAACTTTAAAAGAACCTTCATCTCGAGGAGAAAGTCCATGATCCTTCCCTAGCAACAAGTTAGATCGGTGAGGATTAACTTTAAGAAATACTATATCATCAACTTGAAATTCAAGTCGTCTTCTCTTTAAATCATAGAATTTCTTTTGTCTTTTATGAGCTTCTTTTATGTGTTTGTTAATTTTCTTTAGTTCTTCATCCATTTTATCAAGCATTTCTTTGGACACTTATAGTTTATTTGGAAAACCCAAAAATGAAGGTGGAGTCAAACAATTATAACCGTACATAGCTTCAAACGGAGTCATTTTTATAGATGCATGCCATGCACTATTGTATGCAAAATCAATCAAGGATAAATACTCACTCCAATTATCCTGCTTTTCATTCATATACATATGCCACATATCCTCAACTACCCTGTTAACCCTCTCAATTTCCCCATCAGTTTCTGGATGGAAAGTTGGACTCATACGAAGTTGAGTCCAATCGATTCAAATGTTGCTCTCCAAAAGTTTGACGTAAATCTAGAATCTCTATCAGAAATTATGTTTTTAGGCATCCCCTGCAATTGAAAAATTTCTTTTAGAAAGATTCTTGCAACATTCGATGCAGTATCGGTCTTTTTCATAGGAAAGAAATGTGCCATCTTAGTAAGCTGATCGACTACAACAAATATGGTATCATGCTTACTTTTGTTCATAGGTAGCTCAGTGATAAAGTACATAGAAATAGACTCCCACTTCTGATTTGGAACATCCAAAGGTTGAAGCATTCCAGGCATCCTCTTAAATTCAGATTTCACCTGTTGGCACTTCAACCATTCACTTACATATTTTCTCTTATCCCACTTCATACATGGCCAAAACTAAGAATATTTTGTTTTAACATAGGTCCTTGAATAACCTGGATGTGCAAAAAAGGTGCATCATGACAATCATGCAATATTTTATCTTTTAATGGAGATTTAGAAGATATGCATAGCCAATTGTTACAACACAATGTTCCATTCTGCAAATGAAATCTTTCCTCATGTATCGATCCCATGTTTGCCTTCAAAGAATTCAAAATAGGTGCATAAAAAGGATCCTGTTTTATCTCTTCTTCAATTTGATTGAGAAAATAAGAATTTATTACAGAAACAGGATTACACAAAGGTCTCTGACTCAATGCATGAGCAACCTTATTTTCCTTACGAGCTGGATACTTAATGTCAAAATCATACTCACTTAATAATTCAATCCAACGCTTCTGCCTGTTGCTAAGCAATGGTTGTGTGAAGAAGTATTTTAGACTTTGATGATCTCTTTTCAATTCAATCTTAACCCCTAACAATAGATGTCTCCAATGCTTAAGTGCATGCACAACAGAAAGCATTTCTAAATCATGAGTAGGATAGTTAAGTTCATGTTTTCTTAGATTTCTTGACTCATGTGGGACCACCCTACCATCCTATGAAAGAAAACATCCTATCTGACTACCACTTGCATCACCCACAACCACAAGAGGCTTTCCCATTTCTGGTATTTTCAAAACACAATTTTCAACGACTTTTGGTTTCAATGTTTTAAATGATTTTTGATAGGCATCACTTCATGCAAATCCTACATTCTTTTCATTCAATTCTGTGAGGGGAGTAGCTATCTTAGAGGAATCCTTAATATGTGCTCTTTCATATTGTGCAAACCCAAGAAAACTTCTAACATCCCTTACAGTCTTAGGAATCGGCCAATCAACTATTGTTTTTACCTTATCTTCATCTATAAGGATTCCTTCTTTTGATATTACTCTTCCTAGATACACAAGTTTATCCTTAACAAACAAACTGTTACTCTTTTTACCATACAATTTGTGTTTCCTAAGAGTTTGCAAAGTCTTTTAGAGATGTACCGCATGCTCAGAATCATCTTTAAAGTATACAAATATATCATCAAGAAATACTAAGATGAATTTATCTAGGTAATCATGAAAAATATTATTCATTAAGCACATAAATCTGGCTGGAACATTTGTTAATCCAAAAAGGTAGAACTGTGAACTCATAGTGACCATATCCTGCTCGAAAAGCTCTCTTAGGAATATCCTTTGTTTTGATCCTAATTTGGTGATATCCCGATCTTAAGTCAATCTTAGTGAATAGAGTCACTCCACTTAATTGACCAAATAAGTCATCTATGTGAGGGAGTGGATACTTATTCTTAATTGTTCTTTTATTGAACCCCCTATAGTCAATGTGTAATCTATAAGAGTCATCTTTCTTCTTCTGAAATAAAACAGGTGCACCCCAAGGTGATACACTCGGTCCTATCAAGCCTTTCTTCAGAAGATTATCTAATGGAATCTTAAGCTCCTTTAACTCATCGATGTTAAGTCTATAGGGTGCTCTAGAATATGGTTCACTCCCTGGATATAGGTCAATGGCATGGTCAATCTGCCTAGGTGGAGGTATACCAGGCAACTCTTCTGGAAATACATTTGCGAATTCTTTCAAAAGAGTTTCTACATGATTCGAAACACTTTCCTCATTATCTTCTTCATGCACGTTGTTTACATACACCATAAATGCTCTACGACTATCATTTATACCTTTAATTATCTGCATAGCAGAAATAAGGATAGGTTTAGGATTATAGGCATCACCTAGAATATGCATAGATTTATACTCTAGATTTAAAATGATCTTTCTTTGTTCACAATGAATCATCGCAGAATTTTAAACTAACCAATCCATGCCTATGATTGCATTACTCTGTTTCATCTCAATTACATGGAAACTTCCAGAAAACCACCTATCAGAAAGAGTAAATTCAAGGTTTTCAATATATCCTTTCGTGTAGTGTACTCGTCCATTGACCATCTGTATAGGTCTGGTTATCTACATACATAGGGATATCCCTAGGCTCTGTACCAATTTTGCATCTAAAGTATGCATGCATGAATATGTATGTGCATAAATTTTTGAATCCCATAGATGCACATCTAATTGTACTTAAGCTAAATTGTAGATGCATGATAGAAATTTAGTTTGAATTTGAGTGGAGAAACCTCACCATCAGATGCTTGATACCTCACATTTGCACCATTGTGTTTTTGGATGCATTCCAAGTATGCATGTATAGGGCCAACTACACAGCTATGCATAGGAACATGTTTATGATAACCCATGCAATATAATTCTTTTGGAATTCATAAATTCTTGCAGATATAAAGATTGATGTGGCACATCAAGATGATGCACAAGTTCAAAGGGGGTGGTTGTGGTTGTGATTTGAAGCCAAGCTAATAATCAAGCAAGAAAAGACCAACTTTAAGTTGCGATAAAAGGAAGTGTGGTCTACCTTCTCTAGCAAATGAGGTTTTCAATATGTTACCATCAAGGGATGTTGTGTCTTGGACTTCAATCATTGCTGCCTTTGTTGATATTGAAAATGCACTTTGTGTTTTACACACATTGATGCATCTCACTGTTTTCTCTTGGATTGTATTAGTATCTACATATGTGAATCCTGATCAAGCTTCCAGAGCTTAACAACTGTATGATCTATGAAAAATGATCGAGTATAGTGAAATCACTATACACTCGTTGCCCTTCTAAAACCATATGATAGTATTGCGGATGTGGAAAGCATTCGAGCTTGTCATCCTGATGCTTATAGAATGGGATTAATAACATATCTATATAGATTTACTACTCTTATTTATGTATATAAAAGGTGTGAATCCACTCATGTCATCCACACATAGTGATCGTAGCATACCTTGAGAACAAACATGGAATTAAATGTCTATAATTCTTCAAACACATGCATGGACAAAGTATGAAGATCGATCAATATGCATTTTTGAATGTCTTACAAGCATGTGGAAACTCATTAACAATTGTGATACTCTATCTTCAAGAGCTGCAGATCAAAAGGGGTTTTTATGGAAGATGATATCCCTAAAAAGGGGTTTCCAAATTGAAAGGGAGATTTTGGGGAGGACTCGAAGTTGGATAGTGGGTCGTGGCAAAAGGGGGAAGAAACATGAAGGGAACCTAAAGGGGGAACGACACCAATAGGAGCGGAGAGAGCAGGGAGGACTCGAAGTTGGATAGTGGGTCGTGGCAAAAGGGGGAAGCAACATGAAGGGAACCTAAAGGGGGAACGACACCTTCTCGTTCGGTTCAAGAAACTATGTCTGGAAGGATCAATGGCTACGGATAAGAGGCAGCTCTCAAAGTTTGCTTTCAATTCACTTTACAAGAAAAGAGTCAATAAAAAATGGAGAACATAGGCTTGAATATCGTCTTCATAATTTTTCTCACGAAAGGAGATATATATATATATATATATATATATATATATATATATATATATATATATATATATATATATATATATATATATATACACAAAGAAATCCAAAAGAAAAAGAATGTATGAATATAGTCTATATATCAATATGGGTCTATATGTGTTTCTATATGTCAATTATGTGGGCGTTTTTATTAGGTATGAGTACCTATTTCTGATTGTGTGAAATTGGATATACATGCTTGTGGATATGTGAGTATCTGCTTCTGATGGTATGAATTTGGATGTATGTAAGTGAGGCTAACGCTACATGGCTATGTGATTGCATCTCCAAATGCCTAGGCAAGAATGTATGTACGGTGGTCACCTCATATGCATGTGAAGTGTTTGGATACACACACACACACACACATACACACACACACATATATATATATATATATATATATATATATATATATGTGTGTGTGTGTGTGTGTGTGTGTTTTGTGTATGTGTGTGTGTGCATGTGTGTCTAGTGTGTGTATGAAACTATATACTTATTTGAATGTTTGTGCTCAAACTATAAGTGTGAGAAGTAGAGAATAACATACCTTAGACTGATATCCTAGCCCATTTATAGCCAATCTCTAATTGCCATTTACAGTTCTCTTAAATTTCACTCTACTCATTTAATCATCACGAGTAGGTAACTCATTTGAAATCTTTGGCTTTTGGCCTTGGTGATCCTCCAAGAAAGGAATTTTGGATTCCTACAAATATGTACATGTTTGGAATATAACACTTTCGCCCCCTTCTAAATATTATTTTCCTCAATTATATAAAAGCATTTATAACCTTGAGAATCAAGATTTCTGGTTCTAGTAAATAAGAGTAGAGTGTGTTGGGTGTCTGAAATACAAGATGCAAAAAGCAAAAAGACAACTAGTCTCCTTGCCTTTGGCATACTCTAGGAATCTCTTTAAGGCCTAGCGGTCACATATTTGTGTAGCATAAGTACTCTAAAAATGCTTAGAATCCCTATGCCTAGACCTCAACAACCTTACTTATGACCGCTTGTCACCTATAGAAACCTTGGTGCCTTGCCCTTTTGTCCCAAAATACCATTTGGGATCTTGTCATATGGTATAAATGTATAATGAGCAAAAATACTTGCTCTGTTAGATTAATGAAAAATACTTTCATCATCTAAAACTATGAGTCACGTGTGGGTCTTCAACAAATTGGTTTTATAACTAAAATAATGTTTAATACACATCCTATAAAATATGAGTACGTCCCATATCTCTACAAGAATTAGTCTCTATCCTCAAGTAAATCTGTTTGATTTACTTATTGTAATTTACTTTGACAAAATAAAAATGTATCTTGATGCAAATGGGAAGCCAAGATCTCAATTTCTCATGCCAAAGATATGATTCTCCAAACTATGGAGCAAGTCTTGATATGTCATATCAAATAGATATTGGTCCATGCAATCGATCGAGATATTTCCTAGAGAAAGTAAATCCCAATGCACTCTGCGGAACTAAGTCTATTATACCAAGTGATGACGTGCTTAGAGAATATAACTAGTGGAGCTACTAGTGCCTTCTCAATAAGAACATGCAATTTGTTCTAAACGCACAGAACTTACTCAACATTTGACCATCACTATGATTAAATCAATCCTAGTTAGTAACCAAATGTCTCTAGTAAACAACTACAATACTCTCACGGTCCAGCTAGCACTCATGTATAAGGAAGTTCCAAGCTATGTGGAGTCAATCCACAAAAGGAAGTAAGCCCAAAAACTTTGTGGAAAGCTTCATACTTCTCCCTACGTAGAGTCTTCATGAAAAATTCTGCAATGTTCTTCTACATGGGCATATATGCCAAGCTGATCTCTCTAGTAGAGAACCTCTCCCTAACATAATGGTAATGCACCTCAATGTTCTTAGTGCGAGAATGGAACATAGGGTTCCTCACAACTGCGAATGCACTATGACTGTTAGTGAAGATGATAGTGGTAGAAGACTAACGAACACCAAAATCACCCATAAGGAATCTGAGCCACACACACTCAATAGTTGTTGTAAAAGCTACCCTATTCTCAACCACACAAATAGAAGTGGCCATACTAGGCTGCTTCTTGCTCAGCCAAGATATGCATGAGCTACCAAGCATGAAACAAAAACCACAAGTGGACACACAAGTGTCATAGCAGCTAGCCAAGTCAGAGTAAAAGAGAAGCATGTAAATCTGGCAATAGTGATCCCCCTTGGAATAAAACAATCCAAGTAGTCGGGTACCACTCAGGTAGCAAAAGATGTGCTTAGCTGCCTTTCAATGCTTGACTCCTAGGCAATGCATAAACCTGCTCATCTGTGAGACAACAAATTGAATCTGTGGTCGAGTAATGCATAAGTAAATCAAGCATCCAACAACCTGTTGATAGAGAACAACATCAAATGCATCTCAAGCATCATGAAGACTCAATTGTAAATCTATCTTCATAGGAGTGGCAATAGGCTTGCAGTCTTCAAGGCCAAAATGTTGCAATAATGTGTCAATTTCGTTCATTTCACATAAAGATATTCCACCATCAGCTGGCATAAACTAGATGCCTAAATAATAATGCAAATGCAACAAGTTAGACATCTCAAATGAGGCATGCAAATCAGCCTTAAAATCAGCAATATGCTTGTCATGAGGACTAGGGAGTAGCATGTGATCAACATACACAACAATGATTAGAAGCACATCATGAGCATGCTTAACATATAAGATGCTCTCAGTTGGACTATTCTCAAAACCATCTGCAATAAGATAGGCATGTATCTTTTCATACCAAGCACGTGGTGCTTGATTTAGACCATATATTGCCTTCTTTAACTTTTACACCTAGTTTTCATCGCCTTTCTGCACAAAGCCACGGTGCTGAAAAACCTACACTTCTTCATGTAAGTCACCATTTGCAAATGTTGTTTTAATGTCAAAATAATGTACATGATGAGCTGCAAGTGCACGGATGCTAAGAACAGTAGTCATTCGACATGTAGGTGCGAAGGTCTCATCACAATCAATGCCTCTTTCCAGCACATAACCCTTTGAAACAAGCCTAGCCTTATAGCTGTCAACTGTTCCATCACGCTTACACTTCAGCTTGTAAACCCACTTACTGCTAATGGCCTTCTTGCTAGGAGGCAGGTCACATAAAGACCAATTATCATTCTGCATTATAGCATCATATTCAAATTGCATAACAGCCATCCAATTTTCATCAAACCAAATAGGCTCATTCTCATCACAGAGACAAGAGGTAGCCAAAGCATATAAATCATAAGCAAAAGAGGCACTATGAGATCCTAATCGAGTATGATATGATAGAGGTGCATCTAATTTGTTTTCACGCAAAGTCTCCACCAGCCATTTTGACATAGTTTTTGACTCCTCAATATCAGCTCTCTCATCAACAAGTGCATCGTGTAAATCTCCATGAGAAATGGAATGATCTGCATCATCACATGAAACCTACAGAGGCTAAGAATTTGCCTCATTAGGACGAGCATGGAGAGTACACCTATAAAAATAGGCAGCAAAGTATCATTACATGTCTTTGAAGCTAACAAATGCCTCCTTCGTACATGAAAGTAACTTTCCATCTCCATGAGTGACATGTTCTTCCATTTAGCAACTCCATTCTATTGAGATGTATACGGAACTCTACACTGATATTTTATCCCACGTTTATCCAGAGATGCAATAAAGGCAAAAGACATATATTCCCCTCCTCAATCATAATGGAGGATGCCCATTTTCCACGCTGACCAATTTTCAGCCAAAAGCAAAAAATATTTGAAGGACATTAACACTTTGGACTTCACCTTCAATGTATATACCCATGCATGCGTGGAAAAATCATCAAGGAAAGTTACAAAGTAAAGATAGTTTCCAAAAGAGAGTGTCGACATAGCACCACAGACATCACTATGATGAAGTTGCAATTTTTGAGTAGCTCTAACTAAACCATCTTTTGGAAAGGAGGAACATTGCATTTTGCCCAAAATAAAGCCTTCATAGACATGTTTACCGAATGTGTCAAGTTTGGGCAAAGCAAACACCTTTTCAGATTTTTGTAGGTGTACAAAACTATCAAAATTCAGATGACCAAAGCGTGCATGGCAAAGCTTTGCATATGACATAGCCTGAGAATCATATACTGCGCATGCTAAATCATTGATAGATTTTTCATTGTCTATGAGCATATATAACCCATGACATAAAATGCCAAAAGCAATAATCATCTCCCCATTTCACAGATCATGAATTGTACACCTCTCATCACCGAATTTCACAACAAAGACAATCTTGGCTAAAGGTGATGCTGATAACATATTCCTCCTGATCCTTGCACAAATAAAGCATCTGACAAAGTGAAAGAATTACCATCAATAATGGTCAGAATGATCTTACCAACTCCCATGATAGGATAAGAGGAGTTGTTGGCACATGTGATAGTATTCCCTATAGGGACCTGCTTGAGTTAAGTGAAGAAACTGCACTGTGAGGCATTATGTCTGCTTGCCCCGCTATCAAAATACAAAACATCTGAGTCTACTGCAGACATATAGTGGTCATGAGAAGATGGGTCAAAATTGCAAATAGTAGTAAATGCCCATTCTTCATTCTGCACAAGCTTAGCAGACTTTGTTTTATGTGTAGAGGCCTCTGCAACAACCATTTTGCCCTCTTTCTTCTTTGCCACTTTAGCAGCCAGTTTTGGGGAGCTCTTAATGACATGAAAGTTTGCTTTATAATATTTGCAAAACAATTTTTGGTTTTTTTATTTCTTATCATCTTTGTCTTCCTTCTTCGAATCTACAGCATTTGCAGATTTCTGCTTACTAGTAGATGAGCTCCATTTACCTTTGCCCTTCTGATTAGCCAAGAAAGCTTGATCTACAACACGCATTATAGACATGTTCTACCTAGACTGATCCTCCTACAATAGAGCAGAAACTAACTCTTCAAATGTTTAGGCATTTGGATTGCCTTTCATCATCAAACAAAGAGTAGAAGCAAAACTCTAATATGAGCAAGAAGGACTTCATAGCAGAAATCAATTGTTCCTTTAAATGCTTGATCTTTGTCCAAAACGTTTCCATACAATCACCTTCATTCATGTGCTCATTCTCCAACTGTTTTCGAAGGTAAGCAACACGACCCTCATTCCTATCTTGGTACAATGTGAGGAGTGAGAAGCATGTCATCAACATACACAACAATGATTATAAGCACATCATTTGCATGCTTAACATATAAGGCACCCTCACTTGGACTGTTCTCAAAACCATATGCAATTTGGATTGTATCTTTGCATATTGCATACCAAGCATGTGCTGCTTGCTTTATAACACCTTTTTCAACTTGCACACTTGGTTTTCATGCCCTTTTTGCACAAAGCCATGGGGCTGAAAAACATACACTTCTTCATGCAAGTCATCACTTAGAAACACACTTTTAATTTCCAACTCATGTACATTCCAACCATGATGAGCTACACATGCAAAAATGCTACCAACAGTAGTCATGCGGCATGTAGGAGCAAAGGTCTCATAAAAATGAATGCCTCATTCTTGAGCATAAACCTTTGCAACAAGGCTAGCCTATACCTGTCCGGTGTTCCATCAGGCTTACACTTGAGCTTGTATACCCACTTAGTGCCAATGGCCTTCTTGTGAAGAGGAAAGTCAGATAAAGAAGAAGTACCATTTCTCATAGTAGCATCATATGATGATTGCAAAGCACCCATTCAACTTTTAGAATTTTATTCTTCATCAAACCAAACACACTCATTCTCATCACAAAGACTAGAGGCAGCCATAGCATAGCAACTTGATGCAAAAGAAGCACTATGAGAGCTTAAATGAGTATGATATGGTAGAGGTGCATTTAATCGACTATCTTGCAAAGTCTATACCATGCATTTAGGCATAGTTTTTGCATCCTCTATATGAGTTCTCTCATCAACAAGTGCATCATGTAAATCTGCACAAAAAATGGAATGCTCCGTCGCATCACATGAAACTTGTAAAGGATGAAAAGTTGCCTCCTTTGGACGAGCACTAGACTATCCACCTATAAAAAGAGGCAAAAATGTTTCATATATGTTTCTAGAGCTAATAGATGTCTCTTTAGTACGTGAAACTAACTTCTAAATGACATCTTCCACAAAAAACAACATCACCGCTAACAAAAATGCATGTAGTCTATGGATGATACAAATGATACCATTTTCTTTCAGAATTGTAACCAACAAAAATGCATTTCACTACTTTATCATCCAATTTCCTATGTTGTTGTTTAGGCACTAATGCATATGCTAGACAACCAAAAAAACACACCTGACCAACTATTGGCTTATGACCATGCCAAGCCTTATATGGACTGGTATACTACAATGCTTTAGTGGGAAACATGTTAAGTACATATGTGGCACATATAAAAGATGCAAGCGAGAAACTATGTGGTAAAGTCTGACTCTTGACCATACACCTTGCCATCTCCATGACTGACATGTTCCTCTGTTTAAAAACTCCATTCTGTTGAGGTGTATGCGACACTGTACACTAATGTTATATCCCATATTCAGCCAAAAATGCATTAATGTCAAAAGACATATATTCCCCCTTGATTACAAGGGAGGGCACCCATTTTACATGCTGATAGATTCTAATCTAAAACCAAAACATTTTTGAAGCACATAAAGATTTCCAAGTTTGCTTTCAATGGATATTCATATGCATGCCTCGAAAAATCATCTATGAAAGTCAGGAAGTAAAGATAGTTCACAAAGGGAGGCATTTGTAAAGACAACAGACATCACTATGTACAAGTAACACACGCATACACACACACATGTGTGTGTGTGTGCATGTATGTATAACTGCATACATACATATATACACACTTGCCTATATGCATACATACATTCATACTTAGTTACTCACTTACTTACTTACTTAATTAGTTTCTTACATGCATACATAGATGCATACATCGTGACATTCATGCATACATACGTTCATATAGAAATACATACATGCATACATAAATACATACATGCATATATACATACGTACTTTCTTATTTATTTATGTACTTACTTACTTGCTCACTTACTTAATTTCTTACTTACTTACTTCTTACTTACATAGATAGATCCATCCATACACGCATATATCTTTGTACATAAATGCATAAATACATACATACACATTTACACACACACACACACATATATATATATATATATATATATATATATATATATATATATATATATATATATATATATATATATATATATATATACATATATATATATATATATATATATATATATATATATATATATATATATATATAGAAGTACATACATACATAAATACACACACACATATATATATATATATATATATATATATATATATATATATATATATATATATATATATATATATATATATATGTGTGTGTGTGTGTATATCTTCTTTACGAGGAGATGAAAACATGTTCATGGTTGCTATTAACATGGATTATAACAAACTCTTTGCATGCCCAAATTTTTGCATCTTTTATAAGCTTGCATTTTTTTATGCTTAAGAATCTCAAAAATGTGGAGAAAATCTCTACAAAATATATTTATGTGTGTGTATGAGCATTGAATGCATGTGCAAAAGACTGTGTGACATGTTTATGTGCACGTGGATAGTTTGAGGTGTGCATAAGCATGAATGGATCTGGTGTTTGTAAATTTGTAAAAGTATGAGCATATCGATATATATTTTGTAATACGAATGTGAATGCGTGTGCGTTAGTCTGTTTGTATGCTCCCGTCCCGTTTATTGATTGCGGTTGTCGACAATTTTGAGGCTCATATGTGTAGTGTCTAGAGTGTGTGAACTAGTGGATCACAAGTACTAATGTCAATAGTTGTCACCGAGGAAGGGTAACAGAAGCTTGCTGCAATAGAGTCCAATGTCATGAATCTTGAGACTCTTCCTATTTCATCGGATCAGAATGCTTGAATTGTGTAGCATGGGATTGTATGGATTGATCAAAGCATGCAATTTTATTAGCTTGGAACTAAGTACTTTGGCCACAAAGATTCACATAACACGTTCTACTTTGAGTAATTGGTGGTGGTGTGGGGAAGGGTAGAAGTGAACAGTTGGCCCAAGTTTCTTCTCTAGCAGCTCATGTTCCTTTTTCGTTCTGACCTTTTTCAGTACAATTGTAGTGGTTTGTAAGTTTCGTCCAAATCTAGTTTATACAATAGCCATTTGTAACTATTAATTTGTCGTGGGACCTTACTTTTTTATATTATTGAACTCATAATAGTGTGCATCTTTATGATCTAGGTGCGACCATATTCAACCAAAAAAACGTCACTAAATGATGGTTCTATTGTATTTGTTTTATACTAATGTTTTTATTCGAATTGTTATAATGAGCATGTGGATTCAATCCATGATACCCCCCATTCAATTACACATATAGATAATCTTATGTTCGATGTTTCTCATAAGGCTAAGTGTTTGAAACATGTTCTTCATGTTCCCACAATTACAAAGAATGTTATTTGTCTCGATAAAATATTTGAAAGAATATTTAGGTCAAGTTAAATGAGAAAGGGCTCTTTGTGGACAACCCTAAAGAGGGCTAAAAATTGGTGGATAGATTCATGAAGGAAGGAAGGTTATTCACATTGAATGTGAAAAAGTGTAACCATAAAACATACTTCAAATATGGAATTGGGAAGGTAGCAGAATTGGATCTTTCGCATAAGAGGTATAGATATATCAATACTCAGATGTTGAAGGAAATGGAAACTAATATGCTTGTACATAGATTACCAAGTCTTCACAATCAGAATCTTGATACTTTCTATGAAGATTGCTAATTGTATAAGAAAAGTAAACTACCATTAAAGAAGAGTAACTATGAGAGTACCAAAATGTTGGGTACCAAAAAAGGACAACTCGATCAAGGTAATAGATACTTTTCAACCTTCATTGATTTTTGCAAAAGGATGAATTTGATTTATTCCATAAAAACATAAATCAAACGTCTTTTATTACTTCAAGAAATCCAAAACCCTTGTGAAGAGGGAAGGTGATAGGTACATCATATGTATAAGGTGAGACGGAAGGGGAGAGTACTTCTCCCATGAGATCTTAGATTTCTTCAAGTCTAATGGTATTGAGGGACAAACCACATGCAAGTAAAAATCTTACAAAAATGTTGAAGAGAAAAGGAAGAATATAGAACATTGCAAAATGTGTTAGGGATATGATGAAGGAGGTGGGAAGGCCAAATTCTTATTGGGAAATTGCAACGACCACTACCATAAAGACCATAAACACAACACCCACATGATGTATTCATGCTTCCACACAATATGAAGGTTGTTCGAATAGAAAACATTATGTACGACACTTGAGAGTGCTTGGTTGTACTTGTTGTGTGTTAATACCAAGTAAAATAATAAGGAAGCTTGATGCTAGATCAAAAAGATTTTTATTCAAGGTATGTAGGTGAATAGACGGTCGTAGAACCCTAGAAGCAAGGAGCTTGAGGGGTCAAATGTATAGTTTAATGAGACTTTACCTTGGTATTCTTAAAATGTATCTGTGTAGGAAAGTGAAGATGGTAAAGGAGCACGTTGAAGTGGAAATCAAGAACCCAAAATTATGGTACTTAGTGGATCTAAGGAATCAACTAGACACTCATCATGGAATGGAGATAGTCCTACATCAAGCCAACTAAGAGATGCAAGGAGTAAATGCATACCAAGATCATAGAGATTGAACAAGATGAGGAATTTTGGATACAACGTAATGAGAACATCATGTAGAGAAGGGGGAGACCTCAAGGACAAAAAACCGTAGCCAAATGAATGGAAAGGTGAAATAAGAAGTTTTGATAGGGTAATGTATCTAGATAACAAGGCTACATATGACACTCTCATGGCTAGGTGCTTCCCATAGAAGAGCAAGGTTGATAAAGAACACACATGGCTTGAACTAGAAAACAGATGCAACGAATGACAAGATGCTATGTAGGAGGAGAATAAAGATTTGGAGGACAACATGACTTGGAAATTGGTTCCAAGGAAGAAGGACAGGAAGGATATTGGAAATAAGCCAATGTATATGGTAAAGAAGCACTTAGATTCTTGCATTGTTAGGTATAAATCAAGGCTTGTAGCTAAAGGGTTTCCTTAGATATATGGAGTAGAATATGAAGAGATATTTATTTATTTACCCAAAATGGTTACCATCAAAACAATCATTTCGTTTGTAGCTAGCAAACCTTTGAAGATGTACCAACCCTTAATGTAGAGCTGGAGAAGGTAATCCACATGGAATAACCATTAGGCTATGAAGATAAAATTAAAGATGATTATAATTGTAGGTTAAAGAAGGCATCCTGTTGTGTCAAACAAGCCCCATGGGCAAGCAATCAAGGTCTTGTGGAGTACTTGATGGGCTATAGATATGAACTGAGCAAGGTGATCCTTCACTTTTCTACAAAAGAGAAGGTGAAGCATCATTCTACTTATGCTTATATTTTGATGGCTTCATCATTATGGGTGATCATAAGAAGGAATCCAAGATATCAAGGAAATACTTCGGGAGGATTTCAAGATTTTAGATCTTGGAGAACTAAGGTACTTTATAGGTATTGAAGTCATATACAAAGACAATGGAATCTGACGCATGTAAAGGAAATATATCTTGGATGTACTAAAGAAGTATAGTCATACAGGATGCAAATATTTGTGCAATCAAATGTAATTCAATACGAAATTCACTTCAATTGAAGGCAACGAAGTTCTTGATGCAATCGGTTTGTTATGATGCTATTTCAATTCATGCACATAAGTAGAGGCGCTCACTTAGTTCTAGCTAATAGATTTCTTAAATATCTCAAAGGAACCTTATATGAAGGACTTTTGTAGGCTTTCGAAGATTATTTGCAATTGAAACCATTCATCGATGCGGATTGTGTTGGATGGCAATAAAGCAACCGAGAATTACTCTATACTCAATTGGTACAAGTTACTTGTGATCGCATGTCGATAAAGAAATATATGGCTGAATTGGACTTGCAAGTTAATTGATTGCAAGTCCCCCTGATCGACTTTGCATCTCCAGTCGGTGAGCATATGCAATTTCTGGACGGAGAGAGAGAGAGAGAGAGAGAGAGAGAGAGAGAGAGAGAGAGAGAGAGAGAAAGAGAGACACACACATGTACGTAGAAGTTGCATTTTGACGGTCTTCCATGCCCATCAACTTTGAAAGTTATCTGCATAGGGTACGTGTGTTTCAAATATCTACCTTGTAGTTCCAAAGATCTTCATTTCTATACTCTTATATAGGTTCTCACGTACTCATAGGACGCTTTGATAACCTTTTAATGCAACTCGAGTACTAAAGAACACATCTAAGCATACACTTCAAAGATTCTAAATAATGCAATGAAGTTATTATTATTACATACACTTGAAGGCCATACACCTCATACTTGTCAACTAAGTACTACACCCCATACTTGTCAACTAAGTACTACTTGGAAGGACAGAGACAATTGATGAAAACAAAACAACATAAAAATTCTACACAATAGATCAAAGGTGAAAGCTCTCAAAATATGTAATTTCCCCAAAAAATAATGAAATATTTCCACGACACTAAATCAAAATTGTGAAGATATGAATATTTACAACAACGTCCTTCTAAACATTAAGTTGTAATCGTTATTAGATTTGACTAATTCAAGTATGGCAAAGGTGAGATTGATAAATCTCTAATCAAGCCCACCAAATATATTTTTGATTCATCGACCATATGTAAAGAAAAAACTTTATGGTTCTTACATTTGTCTATTCCATCGTAGTAATTACTGCATGTGTAGCAATATTGACTCTTAAACTAGCATTACCCAAAACCTCAGGAGTCCGCTTATGCTTATAACAAATTTTAAGTAACAACACCATATGATGGATAGTTGTATCTAGCTCTAAATCAATTGCTCCTAAAGCCGGTGCTTCAACGTACTAAAAATCATTTCAAAGATTAACAAATGATATATGATGAACTGCAAGTACTAGTGCCAATAGTTGTCCTAGAGGTAGGGTATAAGGAGCTTCTTCCAATACAATTCAATGTCATAAATCTTGAGACTCTTCATATTGTACGGGATCAAAATGTTGGACGGTTCCAGCATCTGAGTTTCTGGATTGAACAAAGCATGCAATTTTATTAGTTTGGAACTAAATATTTTGTCCACGAAGATTCACATAACATGTTCTAGTTTGAGTAACTCGTGGTGGTGTGGGGAAGAGTAAACCCGATCCCTTGTCCCAAGTTGCTTCTTTTGCAGGTCCATGTTACTTTTCTTTTCAGCCCTGTTTGAATACAACAATATTGGTTTGTAAGTTTCTTCCCAATCTAGTTTATATAATAGAAATTTTAACTATTGTAGTATGATGACCAGCATCTTGGTTATGGGATCCTACTTTTCTCTATTATTGAAATCATAATATTGTGCATCGTTATGATTTAGTTGTGACCACATTCACCAAAAACATGTTTGTGAATAATGATTGTATTGTTACTGGTATTATATTATTGATGTTATTCCGATGGTTACACCCAAAGTTTTGATATTGGAAATTATTATACTATCTATTCAAATGTTTGATATAGTGTTGAGAACTCTAATGGGGAGGAACATAATTTGATGATGGTTTGGGTACTTCATGACTAATAACATTCATAGTTCTCCAATTATATTATGCCTTAGCATTGTAGATGTAGGTTATGATTGAATTATCACTACTATTACAAATGACATAATGATTTTTAGAGCACAACCAATTGCGGTATTTCAAGATTTATGGCTTTTAGTGCAATATAGGTCGTTTAGAGGATTGCCAAAAACTGGTCCAGTTGGTTTCCTTGATTCTATCAACTCAAATCTTGTAGAAATCCACTCACTTTATTTCTTCACTATAGGTCCATGTGAATCATATCATCTAAGGTCATACCTCCAAAGCAATGAATATTCATTATATCTTGATGTCCCGCAATTTGTTTTGTAACCCATCATCAAAACAATGCATGAACTTGGAGAAGCCTCTAGGAGGTAGAAAGTGAGGTTCAAGTAATGAAGATTGGTCCAACCATCTATCACACGGTAAGGCATTGCACTATTGGAGTGTCAAATATTTCTTGTATTCTTGCAATCAATGCAATAAAAACTCACTACGTACTTTGGAACATCTATGTGAACTGACTAGTTTACAAAGCTTGCTATGTTGGTTTGGATAGTTCAACTGCTAATGCTCAAACAAGCTAGAATTGTTATATTTGATCAAATTAATTTTGGAGGAATATCATGCATAGGATTTAGTAGCTAAATTGAATAATATTATACAATTAATAAGCAAGGTATGCTCGAGGAATAATCTTAATAGTGAGTAGTGTTGGAGCAAGTCTATGACAAGCCTAAGTATTGGCTTGAGTCCCACAAAGTCATACAAGAAGCCTTAAAATGAAGACAATGTAAAGTTCACTTGTGAACTACCGCTTGTAACTTTTGAAGACTTTACTTAATGTAAAAGTTAAAGAATCTTAAGTGGTTGAGTTCACTTGATCAAAAAGGGAAAGAGGAGCCAGGAATTCGTGATTTGTGGTAGATAGAGAATCAAATCATTCACTAATTGGTTGGAGAGTGATTGAGGGAGGTTAGCCTCCCAAGCTCAACTATAAATAGATGGTAGCTTTAGCCGTGCACGTTAGAGAGACCTCAGAGAAGACCTCCAAGAGCTGAGCTTTATGCATTATTAAGGTGTGATTCCAAGGCACACATATGTATCAGTAAGTCCATTGTATTGTACAATCAATATACTTTCATTTTCATGATCATTTGAGTTCATATTTCCATGTTTTTGTGAAGTGTACTACTCACTGCCATATCTCTCAGTTTTCTGAGTCAGATTGCAGAGATGGTTTCTCTGAGCTTGGTGCATCATTTTCAGTGATTTAACTTGGTAAAGCTAACTCTATAATTCTACTATAGGCTAACCAAGTTTCATTTCATTTGCGTGTTTCAATCTTCAGTTATGTTCTGTTGAAGTCAACCCTATCTGTTCATTTTCACTTCTCTGTTAGGTATCTGACATTTTTACTCATCTTGTTAGAGTTTTTTCTCAGTGTGTACTTACCCAAATTCAATGATTTAAATCTTTTTGAATTACTCCTATTGTCTATTATAAGCATACACCTTTTCATAATCATTGGATTCTTAAAGCTTGAGTTATGTTCATTCTTCTTCTCACTGATCGCATTACTATAGTAGCCCTTGAAAATCGGGATGATGTCATCACTTGTTAAACATCACTCTTAGTGTGTGGTTCATTATTTTTTATGCGATTACTCTTAAAAGTTAGCTCTTTAAGTTAACTAGACTTCCTCAAAAGGAATTAAGCTAATTACTTCTGTCCTTAGAGAATTATGCAAAACATTGGATAGGTGTATGAACCAAAGTAGCAAGTTCTTCAACTCTGAGCTAACTCCAACTTATCTATTTTGATCTATTGTTTTGAGAGTGATCTTCCAAGGTACATAGGGTGTCTAATACATCCATTGGCAAGCTAAAAGGGCCCACCAAATACTCCTCGAGTTCATTTGGCTGGTGTAGATCAAGGATTTTGAAACACCTCTTCTGTCACATACCTATCCATCTCTTCACAGTGGTATCAGAGCAAGGTTGGACAACATGGCAGATGGATTTCCTTCATCAATTGCCAAATTGGATAGAGGTTATTACTCAGCTTTGTCATTAAGGATGAAAGCTTATCTCCAAGTTAGAAGTTTATATGGTTATGTGGCTGGAGATGAAGTTATGCCAAGTTTCAGGAACAAAAGTCAACCAACACAATAAGAGCAAGAAAGATTTAGCACATGGTGCTCCAAGGATGCACATGCAAGCTCTTCTCTCCTCAAATCTATCTCAGATTTTTTGTTTCCTCACATTAGAAGTTGTAAGACATCTCAGGAAGTGTGGGATGCACTTGAAGCCTTCTTCTCTTCAAGTACTAAAGCTAGGAAGCATCAACTAGGGCTGGATTTCACAACTCTCAAGAAGGCTCCCAAACAAAATATGACTGATTTTGTCACAAAGCTCAAGGACATAGCAGATCAGTTGGGAAGCATTGGAGAGGTAATAGATGAAGAGCAAATTGTAAGGCAGATCATCAATGGTTTGAAGGCAGATGACAACTGGGAAGCATTCACCACAACTATGGATTTGTACATGGACATGCATGTACCTAATTTCAATACACTCATTGGACAACTACTTACTCAAGAGGCAAAGCTTATAAAAAATGAAGAAAGCTCTAGAGGTAATCAATCTTCAGCTTTATACACTGATAAAAGCAAGTCCAAAGATAACAAAGGAAAGGCAAAGAAAGTGGATGATGAAGCAGGTACATATCAAGCTAACTATTTAGGTAGAGGAAGACATGGTAGAGGTAGAGGAAGAGGAGGTAGACAAGGCAGACGGAGATCCCAAGACTTCAACTCATGTTCTATTTGTGGATTAACTAATCATACAACTGAATATTGCTTTAGGAGTTCCAGGAATCAAAGAGGGAGAGGATACAATAGAGGAAGTTATGGCTACTCAAGAGGAAGGTTCAACAATTATCATGGAAGCTACAACAACTACAATCATTCAAACTAACAAGGAGGCTACAAAGGAAGGAGAGACTTCAATAACTACAAAGAAGACTCAAACAAAGAGGATTCATTATTGATCATGAACATGGATATGCCACAAGGTAAATCTGATGAGCATGTTTTCTACATAGATTCAGGTTGTTCAAATCATGTGGCAGGAAATGTGGCACTCCTATCAGATTTAGAAGATCGAAGGAACAAGCATGAGGTACAAACAAGAGATGATACAAGACACCTTGTGGAGAAAATAGGAAATGTCAAAGCACCTGATGGAAACATCAACCTACTCAGTAAGGTACTCTATGTCCCTACCATTACAAAAAAATTGATAAGTGTTGGGAAGATAGTAGAGAAAGGGTTGCAAGTCAGGTACACAAAAGGAGGAGCATTTGTTGAAGATTGAAGTCAAGGATTCAGAAGAATTGCAAAAGGTGAAAAGAGAGGTAGATTGTTCACATTTGAATTACAAGACACTAGAAAAATTGCTCTCTTTAATTATGGTAGTCACACACTCACAGAATTGGAAGTATGGCTTAAAAGGTTAGCACATATTGGTGAAAGGTTATTAAAACAAATTTGCAGGGACCAAAGTGTACGTGGACTCCTTAATTTGTCAAAACAACATATGCTTTATAAGTGTAGTGCATGTGAATTTGGAAAGTCTCAAAGGTTACCATTCATGAAGAAAGGTTATATGCATGGAGATCTCTTGGAGTTGGTTCATACAGATGTACGGGGACCTAGCAAGGAAGCTTCAATATCTAGATCAAGGTATTATGTCTCCTTTATTGATGATTGCAGAAGATGGACTATCCTATTCTTTATGAAACACAAAGATGAAGTTTTTTCATGTTTCAAAAGATATTTGGCTCTTGTGGAGAATCAAACAAGTAAATCACTAAAAAGGCTAAGGTCAAATGGAGGGGGAGAATACTTCTCCCATGAGTTTGATTCTTTTCTTCAAGAAAGAGGAATCAAAAGAGAGGTAACTACAAGGTACGCTCCTGAGCAAAATGGAGTGGCACAAAGGAGGAATAGGACAATTGTTGAAGCTGCAAGGTCCATGTTAAATGAAAAGCAATTACCTAATTATCTATGGGCTTAGGCTATATCTACAACCACTTACTTGATTAATAGGTTGCCTTCAAAATCCCTTGATGGGATGACTCCATATGAGGCTTGGAATGGAAGAAGACCTAGCTTAGATCATGTATAATTTTTGGATTATTGCTTTTGCTCATGTTCCTTCATAGGTTAGAGGCAAGATGGATCCAAAGGTAGAAAGGTGTGTATTTATTGGATATGAAAACAATCAAAAGGGTTACAGGTTATGGATATGACAACAATCAAAAGGGTTACAGGCTATAGAACGCTACCAACAAAGGATTCTTAGTAAGCAGAGATGTAGTTTTTGATGAAAACAATTCATGGTATGAAGATTCATGCAGGAAGGTCAATTTACCATATGATCTTGAAGAAGATTTTCCAAAGCTTGGTAGAGAACAACCAAAGATTGAAGAACAAGACACCTCAAAAGATGATGAAGAATCTCAGATGGAAAAGATCAAATCATGGAAGTCTAAAGGTAAAGCAAAACTGCAGGAACTTGGACATGAGGTAGAATCATCACATCATGGCCTAAGAAGATCTATGAGGAAAAAGAAAAAACCAGAAAGGTATGGATTTGACACCTCATTAGTAACTAAACATTCTATCTACATAGCACATGAAATAAACCAAGAGGAGCCATCATCCTTTGAAGAGGCCAAAGAAAAATCAGAATGGAAGCATGCAATGAAGGAAGAGATTGAAGCACTTGAGGAAAACAACACTTGGGATTTGGTGCCCAAGACTTCATCCATGAAGGTAATAGGCTCAAGATGGGTCTATAAACTCAAGAAGAATTTTGATGGTTCCATTTACAGGTATAAGGCAAGGCTTGTAGCAAAAGGCTTTGCACAAACTCAGGGAATTGATTATGAGGAGACCTTCTCTCCTGTGGCAAAGATGCCTACTATTAGGGTCTTGCTTAGTATTGCCTCTTCCAAGAATTGGAAGATACTTCAACTAGATGTAAAGAATGCATTCTTGAATGGTTGGATAACATAAGAGGTATATATGGTGTTACCGTTAGTGTCCATGTGAAAGGCCAAATGGCCACCAGACACTTCTTTGTATATGTTCTTTAATAAAACATATAGTGGCCTGGTCAGTCACGGACTGTAAGTTCGACCGCATCTGTAAGACCTAAGAAGTTTGTCTTCGTGCCTCCTGTGTACTGTGTTTTCTGCGTATTCTACAGTCTCTGTGCGCAGTACTGTGTGCGGCCTCAGAAGCTCGGTTTTCTAATCTGAGCATATCATCATGGAGCTCTCGAGAAGGAGAGCACACTGTGGTGCATCGCTGTTGAAACACTTCACTAGTATCAGAGCAATTCGAGGCAGAAGCTTTGTTCCTTTTGTGCGAGCGAAGCGAGCACCCCCCCCCCCCAGGCTTTCTCCAAGGCTTACGACTAATGGCATACCTTGTCATCCGAGTCACCGAAGTCACCGTTGGCACCGTTGGCTACGCGCGAGGGAGGACCTCAACAATCAAGGAATATAGAGGTTCCCGGTACTTCCCGAGAGGTCACCCATCCAAGTACTGTTCCCCCCAGAGCTCGCTTAACCATGGAAATCTCTTGCCACTAAGCTACACTCTTCTGGTGTTTGAAGAAGGGGAAAGACTAAGGTTGACATTACCTTGAACAAGTTTTGGTCCCTCAAAACTTCATTTTTTGCTTTCAAAGCCTATTTCTGAAGCAATTTTGGGGTGTTTTTTTGGAGCCATTTCAGAGTACTTTCGCACATAGTTCTCTCCACAGAGGTCCAAGAACATCAAGAAGAGTGTTCCTTGTACTTCTCAGACAATAAATATCAACCTTTGGGGCTGTATTTTCAGCCACACTCGTAAAACTAGAGGTTTCTCGAGGGGTTTTCAGTTTTGGTGGGAGCAGTCGCTGCAAATTTATGCAAGTTTTTAAAGCCTAAAACATCAGAGTTGACAGACACTTGCAGGTGTTATTGGCTAGTTTTTGGGCTGTGTATTCAGCCTTTTAGTGTCATTTTACTGCATATATTGAGCACATACATACCATGTACGCTTCTGTGGATACCGCTTATGTACGTCCGTGTGGTCATTGATATAGCGGTTACGTTCTTTGCATAAGGCCTTTTACGTTTTGATAAAGAGGGTCGTGGTGAGGTTTTTCTTAACTAGGAGACACCCAAATGTCGGGGTCTCTTCAGTGATGCAGGTGGAAGACTTACCCAGCCTCGCCATAGGAGATGTATGATAGTTGTTCATAGGTGCTCGATAAGCCTAGTTGGCTTCTATTGGGTAACTGATTATATGCAATGGAGTCAGTGATTCACTATGCAGGTAGACATGTCAGTACTTGCAGTTTTATGATACTTTGAAACTGGTCATATGCTAATCTTGCAGAGGATACTCTGGCAAAATTTTTCCAGATTTATGGTTTAGTCAACTATACAGTGGTCAATTTACTCCTTGATACACTTATTTGTTGATGTTTGGACTCTTCTAGCTCCATTATCATTCTATTCAGTTCTCTACGATCATGGTATCAGAGGTCTCAGGCACATCTGGTGGATCAGGGTCTAGTGCTAGTGTTTCGAGGAGGAGCTATAACTTGCAGGGCAAAGACCATTTTGAGATCCGAAAATTTGATGGCAGAAACTTTGCTCTATGGAAGAATCAGATTAAAGATGTGCTGATTCAAAGGAGGCAATGGAAGCCAGTAAATGGGATTTCAAAGAAGCCTGATGACATGGATGAAGATGATTGGGATGAGTTAGATGAAATGGCCAGGTCTACCATTCGCTTGCACTTGGCAGTTAATGTTTACTTTACAGTATTAGACTGTGAAAGTGCAGAGGAGCTTTGGAAGAAGTTATGCAATACATATGAAAAAGAGACGGCATCAAATAAAGTGTATCTGATGAGAAAATTATATGACCTTCGTATGAAGGACACAGATAGTGTTGTTGCTCATCTAAATGAGTTTGATGCTATATTCTCCCAGCTAGAGGCTCAAAAAATGGATATGGATAATGAAATGAAAGCAGTATTGTTGTTATGCACCCTGCCATCATCATGGGATACGTTTTGCACAGCTATTAGCAACAGTGCACCTGGTGGTAAACTCGTCTATGATGACATATGTGGAGCACTCTTGAGTGAGGAGATTCGTAGAAAATATATGGTTGGCACTTAGAGTGGAGATGCATATAATGTTCGTGATTCTTACCAAGGAAAGAATCAACAACGTGGGAGGAGCAAGAACAAGGAAAAGAATGATCAACGGAATAAGAGTAGAAGTAAATCAAGGAAGAGGGATATCGAATGCCATTATTTTCATAAGAAAGGACACATGAAGAAAGACTGTTATGCATTAAAGAATGCTAAAGGTAAAGGACAGAATGTTGATGGGCATGTTAAACAGCTACCTGCACCATCTACTTTGACTGTGAAGATTGAAGAAATTAATGCTATTTCTGATGATGCTGATGTGTTGACACTTGATAGTATTGTGCCATCTGAGGCACTTATGGCTGATTCTCTTTCCCACACCTGGCTGCTAGATTCTGGTGCTTCTTTCCAGGTGACACCACATAGAGAATGGTTCTCTAATTATGCAGCAAAGTCTCTTGGTACCGTGAGACTTGGTGACTCTTACCAGTGTGATGTTGTGGGGATTGGAGACGTGGTTGTGCAGTTCATTGATGGTTCAAAATTTACTATGCATAATGTACGCCATGTACCTCAGTTATCACGTAGTTTGATGTCAGTTGGTCAACTTGATGAACTTGGTTACAAGGTGGTCTTCTATGCTCAGTCCTTTCGTATATCAAAAGGCAATATGGTTATTGCAAAAGGAAGCAAAGTTGGCTCACTTTATCCTTTATTTGTATCATAGAAAGAACACTTGTTAGCTGTTACTGAACAGCCTATGGCTTGTATTTGGCATGGTCGTTTGGGCCATATATCTCGTAGTGGAATGGAAAATCTTTCTCGTTCTGGCTACTTACCTGTGTTATCTTTCTCAGATTTTTCATTTTGTGAGCATTGTCAATATGGAAAGCAAACCAGAAATGTGCATAGAACGCACATTGACTCTTCAATTCAACCTTTAGATCTTGTTCATACAGATGTGTGTGGTCCTATGCCCACTAGGTCCTTAGGTGGTTCTCTTTACTTTGTCACTTTCATAGATGATGGTACTAGTCTGGGTATATCCTATCAAATCAAAGGATTATGTATTCCCTACTTTCAGAAAATGGCTTGCTTCAGTTGAGACTGAAAAAGGAACTAAGCTTAAGGCTTTACGTTCAGATAATGGGGGTGAGTATACCTCACATGAATTCAGCCTTTTCTGTCAGTCTAGAGGGATTTGTAGAGAGGTTATAGCTCCTTATACCGCAGTAGAGAATGGTGTAGCTGAGAGGATGAATAGAGCTATTCAAGATAGAGTAGTCTCTATGTTGCATCATGCAAACCTCTCAGAAGGTTTTTGGGCAGAAGCAGTATTGACTACAGTTCATGTGATTAACCTTTCACCTAGTACTGCAAAAGGTCTGAAAGTGGCACAAGAGTTATGGACAGGGAAACCACCATATTATGATCATCTTTGAGTTTTTGGGTGTGAAGCATATGCTCATATACCCAAGAATCTTAGACAAAAGTTGGACCATAAGTCAAAGAAATGCATTTTTCTTGGATATGGTCGAGAAGGACAATTTGGATATCGCTTATGGGATCTTGAAACACAGTCAGTGATCAGAAGTAGTGATGTCATTTTTAATGAGTCTAAGATGCATAAACAGCCCATTAAGGAGGTTGAAGTGAGAAGCGTGGTGTTTGAGGATACTAGTCCTCCGGTTAGCATGCATAAAAATGTTGCACATAGGGATGTTCAAGAGAATGCCCATTCAAATCATTCTGCGCATGTTCCTGTTCAGCAACCATTGAGACGTTCTGCATGTGTCTCATATCCACCTGATAGATATGTTCCAGGTTTAGATTTTGTTATGCTAACAGATATTGGTGAGCCTTCTTGCTACAAAGAGGCTATGCAGTCAGAGGATCATGTCAAGTGGGAGCGTGCCATGAAGAGTGAGTTGGATTCTATTCACAAGAATGGTACTTGGGACTTAGTACCTTTGCCAAAGCACAGAAAAGCTTTACCATGTAAATGGGTATATAAGCTAAAATTCACATCAGATAGTGCTTCTCCAAAATATAAAGCATGGCTTGTTGCAACGGGTTCTAAGCAACAACATGGTGTTTATTTTGAGGAAATCTTCTCTCTAGTGGTCAAGATGACTACTTTGCACATGTTGCTTGGATTCGTTGTAGTGGAGAACTTAGAGCTAGTCCAAATGGATGTGAAAACAGCTTTCTTGCATGCAGATCTTACAGATGAGATCTATATGGAACAACCAGACGGTTATGTAGTTCCTGGCAAGGAAAGTCTAGTTTGTAAGCTCAAGAAGAGCTTGTATGGACTTAAACAGTCTCCTAGACAATGGTACCAAAAGTTTGATGCTTTTATGAAGTCCCAAGGCTATTCTCGGAGCAATGAGGATCATTGTCTCTACACAAGGAGATGTTCTGATGGCAGCTTGATATGCTTCGTTGATGATATGTTGATTGCTGGGAATTCCTCTTATGATTTGTCACTTCTCAAAAAGAAGTTGAGTCAGACATTTGATATGAAGGATTTGGGGGATGCCAAACATATTCTTGGCATGCGCATTACTCGTGATAGGAGTAAAAGATGCATATACTTGTCTCAAAGTGAGTACATATCCAAAGTACTTCACCGATTCAATATGCAGGGTGGAAAGGCATTGAGTACACCTTTACCCACATATGTGAAATTGAGCAAGGATGACTGCCCCAAATCAGATGAGGAAAAGGAATTCATGACCCAAATTCCCTATCAGTCTGCTATTGGTAGTCTCATGTATGCTATGGTAGCTACGAGACTAGACATTGCATTTGCAAAGGGAGTTGTGAGCAGATATATGTCTAATCCTGGCAAGAAACATTGGGAAGCGGTCAAAATGATTTTGAGATATCTGAGTGGCACTAAGGACAAGTGTCTAGGTAGAGGGAAAGCATCCTTTATTGGTTACACAGATTCTGACTACGCTGGTTGTGTAGACAATCGTAAGTCTACATCAGGGTACATTTTTCATTTTGCTGGAGGTGCTATCTCTTGGAGATCTCGTCTTCAAGAATGTACAGTTGTTTCTACCACAGAAGCAGAGTATGTTGCAGCAAGTGAGGCATGTAAGGAAGCATTGTGGCTCTCTCGTCTTGCTTGTGATATGGGTTTACCTGAGCATGTACCTCACTTGCTCAGTGATAGTCAGAGTGCCATTGCTGTGGCTAAGAATCCGGTCTATCATGCAAAGACCAAGCACATTGAGGTGAGGTATCACTTCATTAGAGATTGCTTAGCCACTGAGAGCATTATTCTTGAGAAGGTTCATACTCGAGATAATGCTGCAGATGCTTTGACTAAAGCTCTACCACATGATAGCTTTCGACACTGTTGTCACTTGATGGGGGTTACTTGATTCTTGATCTTATGCAGTCACTTGCATACTGTGTAACATGCCCATCAGGTGGGAGCTATAGTTTGTATACTTACACTCAGGTATCCTTTATCATTCTTTATTTTTCTCCCATAGTTACTCTAGCCATATTGGCCTTTAGTGGGAGATTGTTACCGTTAGTGTCCATGTGAAAGGCCAAATGTGTTGGAGCAAGTCTATGACAAGCCTAAGTATTGGCTTGAGTCCCACAAAGTCATAAAAGAAGCCTTAAAATGAAGACTATGTAAAGTTCACTTGTGAACTACCTCTTGTAACTTTTGAAGAGTTTACTTAATGTAAAAGTAAGAGAATCTTAAGTGGTTGAGTCCACTTGATCAAGAATGGAAAGAGGAGCCACGAATTCGTGATTTGTGGTAGGTAGAGAATCAAATCAATCATTGATTCATTGGAGAGTGATTGAGGGAAGTTAGCCTCCCAAACTCAACTATAAATAGATGGCAGTTTTAGTCGTGGTTAGAGAGACCTATGTGAAGACCTCCAAGAGCTGAGCTTTATGCCATATCAAGGTGTGATTACAAGGCACACATATGTATTAGTAAGTCATTGTATTGTACAAGCAATATACTTTCATTTTCATGATTATTTGGTTTCATCTTTCCATGTTCTTGTGAAGTGTACTACTCACTGCCATTATTCTCAGTTTTCTCAGTCAACTTGCGGAGATGTTTTCTCTGAGCTTGGTGCATCATTTTCAGTGATTTAACTTGGTAAAGTTAGCTCTATAAGTCTAATATATGCTCAGAAAGCTTCATATCATTTGGATGTTGCAATCTTCAGTTATGTTTATTTGAAGTCAACAGGGTCTGTTCATCTTCACTTCTCTGTCAGGTACCCGACTTTTTCACTCATCTTGTCAGAGCCATTTCGCAGTGGTTACTTATCCAAATTCCCTGATTTAAAACATGTTGGATTTAGCTTACTGTCTAGTATAACCATTCAAATTTTCATAATCATTGGATTTCTAAATTTTGAGTTATGTTGATTTTTCTGCTCACTGGTCTATTTCTGTAGCAGCCCGTGAAAATCGGGATGATGTCATCACTTGTTAAAACTCATTCTCAGTGTGTGGTTCATTATTTTTTATGAGATTACTCTTAAAAGTTAGCTCTTTAAGTAACCTAGAGTTCCCCAAGAGGAATTAAGCTAATTGTTGCTGTGCTCAGAGAATTATGTAAAACACTGGACAGGTGTATGAACCAAGAATAGCAAGTTTTCACCTCTGAGCTAACTCCAACTTATCTGTTTTGATCTATCTTTTTGAGAGTGATCTTCCAAGGTACATAGGGTGTCTAATACATCCATTGGCAAGCTAAAAGGGCCCACCATATGCTCCTGGAGTTCATTTGGCTGGTGTAGATCAAGGATTTTGCAACACCTCTTCATCTTCAAGCACATACCTATCCATCTCTTCACAGTGGTATCAAAGCAAGGTTGGACAACATGGCAGATGAATTTCCTTCACCAATTGACAAATTGGACAGAGGTAACTACTTAGCATGGTCATTAAGAATGGAAGCTTATCTCCAAGGTAGAAGTTTATATGGTTATGTGGCTGGAGATGAAGTTATGCCAAGTTTCAAGAACAAAAGTCAACCAACACAAGAAGAGCAAGAAAGATTGAGCACATGGTGCTCCAAGGATGCACTTGCAAGGTCTTATCTCCTTAACTCTATCTCAGATTTTTTGTTGCCTCACATTAGAAGTTGTAAGACATCTCAGGAAGTGTGGGATGCACTTGAAGCTTTCTTTTCTTCAAGTACCAAAGCTAGGAAGCATCAACTATGGCTGGAGTTCACAACTCTCAAGAAGGCTCCCAAACAAAATGTGACTGATTTTGTCACAAAGCTCAAGGACATAGCGGATCAGTTGGGAAGCATTGGAGAGGTAATAGATGAAGAGCGAATTGTAAGGCAGGTGATCAATGGCTTGAAGGCAGATGACAAGTGGGAAGCATTCACCACAGCTATGGATTTGTACATGGACATGCATGTACCTGATTTCAACACACTCATTGGATAACTACTTACTCAAGAGGCAAAGCTTATCAAAAATGGAGAAAGCTCTAAAGGTAATCAATCTTCAGCTTTATACACGGATAAAAGCAAGTCTAAAGATAACAAAGGAAAGGCAAATAAAGTGGATGATGAAGCAGATACATATCAAGCTAACTATGCAGGTAGAGGAAGACATGGCAGAGCTAGAGGAAGAGGAGGTAGACAAGGCAGGGGGAGATCCCAAGGCTCCAACTCATGTTCTATTTGTGGATTAACTAATCATACAACTGAAAATTGCTTTAGGAATTCCAGGAATCAAAGAGGCAGAGGATACAATAGAGGAAGTTATGGCTACTCAAGAGGAAGGTTCAACAACTACCATGGCAACTACAACAACTACAATCATTCAAACTATCAAGGAGGCTACAAAGGAAGGAGAGACTACAATAACTACACAGAAGACTCAAACAAAGAGGATTCATTATTGATCATGAACATGGCTATGCCACAAGGTAAATCTGATGAGCATGTTTTCTACATAGATTCAGGTTGTTCAAATCATGTGGCAGGAAATGTGGCACTCCTATCAGATTTAGAAGATCCAAGGAATAAGCATGAGGTACAAACAGGAGATGATACAAAACATCCTGTGGAGAAAATAGGTAATGTCAAAGTACCCGATGGAAACATCAACCTACTCAGTAAGCTACTCTATGTCCCTACCATTACAAAGAATTTGATAAGTGTTGGGCAGATAGTAGAGAAACGGTTGCAAGTCAGGTTCACAAAAGCAGGAGCATTTGTTGAAGATCCAAGTCAAGGATTCAGAAGAATTGCAAAAGGTGAAAAGACAGGCAGATTGTTCAAAATTTGAATTAGAGGACACTAGAAACATTGCTCTCTTTAATTATGGTAGTCAGACACTCACAGAATTGGAAGTATGGCACAAAAGGTTAGCACATATTGGTGAAAGGTCATTAAAGCAAATCTGCAGGGACCAAAGTGTACTTGGACTTCCTAATTTGTCAAAACAACATATGATTTATAAGTGTAGTGCATGTCAATTTGAAAAGTCTCATAGGTTACCATTCATGAAGAAAGGTTATATGCATGGAGATCTCTTGGAGTTGGTTCATACAGATGTATGGGGACCTAGCAAGGAAGCTTCAATATCTGGATCAAGGTATTATGTTTCCTTTATTGATGATTGCAGCAGATGGACTATCCTATTCTTTATGAAACACAAAGATGAAGTTTTTTCATGTTTCAAAAGATATTTGGCTCTTGTGGAGAATCAAACAGGTAAATCACTAAAAAGGCTAAGGTCAGATGGAGGGGGAGAATACTTCTCCCATGATTTTGATTCTTTTCTTCAAGAAAGAGGAATCAAAAGAGAGGTAACTACAAGGTACACTCCTGAGCAAAATGGAGTGGCAGAAAGGAGGAATAGGACAATTGTTGAAGCTGCAAGGTCTATGTTAAATGAAAAGCATTTACCTAATTACTTATGGGCTGAGGCTGTATCTACAGCCACTTACTTGATTAATAGGTTGCCTTCAAAATCCCTTGATGGGATGACTCCATAGGAGGCTTGGAATGGAAGAAGACCAAGCTTAAATCATTGTAAAATTTTTGGATGTATTGCTTTTGCTCATGTTCCTTCACAGGTTAGAGGCAAGATGGATCCAAAGGCAGAAAGGTGTGTATTTATTGGATATGACAACAATCAAAAGGGCTACAGGTTATACAACCCTACCAACAAAGGATTCTTGGTAAGCAGAGACGTAGTTTTTGATGAGAACAATTCATGGTATGAAGATTCATGCAGGAAGGTCAATTTACCATATAATCTTGAAGAAGATTTTCCAAAGCTTGGTAGAGAACAACAGAAGATTGAAGAACAAGACACCTCAGAGGATGATGAAGAATCTCACATGGAAAAGATCAAAGCATGGAAGTCTAAAGGTAAAGCAAAATTGCCGGAACTTGGACATGAGGCAGAATCATCACATCATGGCCTAAGAAGATCTATGACGGAAAAGAAAAAACCAGAAAGGTATGGGTTTGACACCTCATTAGTAACTAAACATTCTATCTACATAGCACAGGACATAAACCAAGAGGAGCCATCATCATTTGAAGAGGCCAAAGCAGAAACAGAATGGAAGCATGCAATGAAGGAAGAGATTGAAGCACTTGAGGAAAACAACACTTGGGATTTGGTGCCCAAGACTTCATCCATGAAGGTAATAGGCTCAAGATGGGTCTATAAACTCAAGAAGAATTCTGATGGTTCAATTAACAGGTATAAGGCAAGGCTTGTAGCAAAAGGCTTTGCACAAACTCAGGGAATTGATTATGAGGAGACCTTCTCTCCTGTGGCAAAGATGCCTACTATTAGGGTTTTGCTTAGTATTGCCTCTTCCAAGAATTGGAAGATACTTCAACTAGATGTAAAGAATGCATTCTTGAATGGTTGGATAACAGAAGAGGTATATATGGCACAACCACCTGGTTTTGAGAATCAAGTTTATCCTGATTATGTGTGTAAACTTAACAAAGCATTGTATGGTCTCAAGCAAGCTCCAAGAGCTTGGAATTTCAGGCTTGTTTCATTCTTGCAGGACAAAGGCTTTCAACCAAAGCCAAGGCAGATCCTTCACTCTTTATTAAAAAGAGTAATTTCGAGGTCATCTACCTATGTGTATATGTAGATGATATTATATTGACAGGAAATGATGCAGATGGTATGAAGAAGATCAAAGATCAAATGAGAGAAGAGTTCAAGATAAGTGATTTGGGTTCACTTACCTACTTCCTAGGTTTGGAAGTTGTCTACAAAGATCATGCTTTGTTTCTCACTCAAAGAAAGTACATTAAGGACATGTTGGCAAAATTCAAGATGCAAGATTGTAAGATTGCAGGTACTCCAATGGAGGTCAATCACAAATTGAGCTCACATGAAGGTGAACTCATAGAGGACATCACATCATATCAAAGTCTAGTGGGTAGTCTCAACTATGCCACATTGACAAGAGTAGATATATGTTACAGTGTGAGTGTGCTAAGTCAATTTATGCACACACCAAGGAAACCACATATGGATGCTGCCAAAAGGATTCTCAAGTATCTGAAAGGAACCATAAATGAAGGACTTTATTATCCTTATGTATCTGATTTAGGTTTGAAGCTATTTTCTGATGCAGATTGGGCTGGCTCCAAGGAAGATAGAAGGAGCACTTCAGGTTATCTTACCTTTGCAGGTTCAAAGCTTATTTCATGGTCATCCAAGAAGCAACCCACAATTGCTCTCTCTTCTACTGAAGCTGAATATAGAGGTCTTGCCATAGCTACACAAGAAGCTATGTGGATGTAGACATTATTCAAAGATCTTGGATTGGAGTTTGGAACTCCAACTATTTTTTGTGACAATATGAGTTCCATTCACTTAGCTGCTAATCCTATTTTTCATGCAAGGACTAAACATATTGAAGTTCATTATCACTATGTACGAGAGAAGGTTCTAAGCAAAGAGATTCAAATATCATATGTGTCCACTCATCAACAATGTGCAGATATTCTAACCAAAGCATTGGATGGTACAAAGCTTTGCAAATTCAAGGCTATAATTGGTTTGCAGGTAATCTTGGAAGATTGAAGACCTCAAGCATACTTGGCTTCAGGGGGAGCTGTTGGAGCAAGTCTATGACAAGCCTAAGTATTGGCTTGAGTCCCACAAAGTCATAAAAGAAGCCTTAAAATGAAGACTATGTAAAGTTCACTTGTGAACTACCTCTTGTAACTTTTGAAGAGTTTACTTAATGTAAAAGTAAGAGAATCTTAAGTGGTTGAGTCCACTTGATCAAGAATGGAAAGAGGAGCCACGAATTTGTGATTTGTGGTAGGTAGAGAATCAAATCAATCATTGATTCATTGGAGAGTGATTGAGGGAAGTTAGCCTCCCAAACTCAACTATAAATAGATGGCAGTTTTAGTCGTGGTTAGAGAGACCTATGTGAAGACCTCCAAGAGCTGAGCTTTATGCCATATCAAGGTGTGATTACAAGGCACACATATGTATTAGTAAGTCATTGTATTGTACAAGCAATATACATTCATTTTCATGATTATTTGGTTTCATCTTTCCATGTTCTTGTGAAGTGTACTACTCACTGCCATTATTCTCAATTTTCTCAGTCAACTTGCGTTGATGTTTTCTCTGAGCTTGGTGCATCATTTTCAGTGATTTAACTTGGTAAAGTTAGCTCTATAAGTCTAATATATGCTCAGAAAGCTTCATATCATTTGGATGTTGCAATCTTCAGTTATGGTCATTTGAAGTCAACAGGGTCTGTTCATCTTCACTTCTCTGTCAGGTACCCGACTTTTTCACTCATCTTGTCAGAGCCATTTCGCAGTGGTTACTTATCCAAATTCCCTGATTTAAAACATGTTGGATTTAGCTTATTGTCTAGTATAACCATTCAAATTTTCATAATCATTGGATTTCTAAATTTTGAGTTATGTTGATTTTTCTGCTCACTGGTCTATTTCTGTAGCAGCCCGTGAAAATCGGGATGATGTCATCACTTGTTAAAACTCATTCTCAGTGTGTGGTTCATTATTTTTTATGAGATTACTCTTAAAAGTTAGCTCTTTAAGTAAACTAGAGTTCCCCAAGAGGAATTAAGCTAATTGTTGCTGTGCTCAGAGAATTATGTAAAACACTGGACAGGTGTATGAACCAAGAATAGCAAGTTTTCACCTCTGAGCTAACTCCAACTTATCTGTTTTGATCTATCTTTTTGAGAGTGATCTTCCAAGGTACATAGGGTGTCTAATACATCCATTGGCAAGCTAAAAGGGCCCACCATATGCTCCTGGAGTTCATTTGGCTGGTGTAGATCAAGGATTTTGCAACACCTCTTCATCTTCAAGCACATACCTATCCATCTCTTCACAAAATGGCCAGTGGACACTTCTTTGTATATGTTCTTTAATAAAACATATAGTGGCCTGGTCAGTCACGGACTGTAAGTTCGACCGCATTTGTAAGACCTAAGAAGTCTGTCTTCGTGCCTCCTGTGTACTGTGTTTTCTACGTATTCTACAGTCTCTACGCGCAAAACTGTGTGCGGCCTCAGGAGCTCGGTTTTCTAATCTGAGCATATCGTCGTGGAGCTCTCGAGAAGGAGAGCACACGGTGGTGCATCACCGTTGAAACACTTCATATGGCACAACCACCTGGTTTCGAGAATCAAGTTTAATCCTGATTATGTGTGTAAAATTAACAAAGCATTGTATGGTCTCAAGCAAGCTCCAAGAGCTTGGAATTTTAGGCTTCTTTCATTCTTGTAGGACAAAGGCTTTCAACCAAGCAAGGCAGATCCTTCAGTCTTTATCAAAAAGAGTAATTCTGAGGTCCTCTACTTATGTGTATATGTAGATGATATTATATTGACAAGAAATGATGCAGATGGTATGAAGAAGATCAAAGAACAGATGAGAGAAGAGTTCAAAATAAGTGATTTGGGTTCACTAACCTACTTCCTAGGTTTGGAAGTTGTCTACAAAGATCATGGTTTGTTTCTCACTCAAAAAAAGTACATGAAGGACATGTTGGCAAAATTCAAGATGCAAGATTGTAAGATTGCAAGTACTCCAATGGAGGTCAATCACAAATTTAGCTCACATGAAGGTGAACTCATAGAGGACATCACATCATATCAAAGTCTAGTGGGTAGTCTCAACTATGCCACATTGACAAGAGTTAATATATGTTACAGTGTGAGTGTGCTAAGTCAATTTATGCACACACCAAGGAAACCACACATGGGTGTTGCCAAAAGGATTCTCAAGTATCTCAAAGGAACCATAAATGAAGGACTTTATTATCCTTATGTATCTGATTTAGGTTTGAAGCTATTTTCTGATGCAGATTGGGCAGGCTCCAAAGAAGATAGAAGGAGCACTTCAGGTTATCTTACCTTCATAGGTTCAAAGCTTATTTCATGGTCATTCAAAAAGCAACCCACAGTTGCTCTCTCTTCTACTGAATCTGAATATAGAGTTCTTGCCATAGCTACACAAGAAGCTGTGGATGAAGAGATTATTCAAAGATCTTGGATTGGAGTTTGGAACTCCAACTATTTTTGGTGACAATATGAGTTCTATTCACTTAGCTGCTAATCCTATGTTTCATGACAGGACTAAACATATTGAAGTTCATTATCACTATGTAGGAGAGAAGGTTCTAAGCAAAGCGATTCAAATATCATATGTGTCCACTCATCAACGATGTGCAGATATTCTAACCAAAGCATTGGATGGTACAGAGCTCTGCAAGTTCAAAGCCATGATTGGTTTGCAGGTAATCTTGGAAAATTGAAGACCTCAAGCATACTTGGCTTGAGGGGGATCTGTTGGAGCAAGTCTACGACAAGCGTAAGTATTCGCTTGAGTCCCACAAAGTCATAGAAGAAGCCTTAAAATGAAGACAATGTAAAGTTCACTTGTGAACTACCTCTTGTAACTTTTGAAGACTTTACTTAATGTAAAAGTGAAAGAATCTTCAGTGGTTGAGTCCACTTGATCAAAAAGGGAAAGAGGAGCCATGAATTCATGATTTGTGGTAGATAGAGAATCAAATCAATCACTAATTGATTGGAGAGTGATTGAGCGAAGTTAGCCACCCAAGCTCAACTATAAATAGATGGCAACTTTAGTCGTGGTTAGAGAGACCTCAGAGAAGACCTCCAAGAGCTGAGATTTATGCCATATAAAGGTGTGATTCGAAGGCACACATATGTGTCAGTATGTCCATTGTATTATACAATCAATATACTTTCATTTTCATGATCATTTGAGTTTATATTTCCATGTTCTTGTGAAGTGTACTACTCACTGCCATATCTCTCAGTTTTCTAAGTCAGATTGCGGAGATGGTTTCTCTGAGGTTGGTCCATCATTTTCAGAGGTTCAACTTGGTAAAGCTAGCTCTATAAGTCTAATATGTGCCCACCAATTTTCATTTCATTTGAGTGTTTCAACCTTCAGGTATGTTCAGTTGAAGTCGACCCTATCTGTTCATTTTCACGTCTATATAAGCCCATAACGGGTAGTTGGTACCATCCAACTTATCCTCAACAACCAACATACAGAATACATCACTGCTTTCAGCCATGGCTGGTGACTTAAATACCTTGATGCAAAAAATTGACTGTATCTCAAAAAGTTGAATAGAACTGCCCAGACGAATTGCGCTAGACCTGTAGCAGACTTCGAGATGCTTATACTGGCGAACAAAAACTAGTATATACCTTTGGCTCAAAAAGACGAAATAGGCTGCACAAGCGCTATGATAGTGTGTTCGGAGGCCGAAACAAGCTCAGATCACGATTCTGACACCACAAAGTGAAGCAGTTTTGATCTCAGAAACACGCTGAGTATGCTCATCAGAATTTTTGAGATTCGGAGACTACAAAGGGAGGAGTGTCGATGGCACCCTAGATGAAGCGACGACCTGCTCTGATACCAATTGTTGGAGTTAGATGTCTGCGGAAGCACGTAAATAGCACAAGGAAGAAGAGGAAACTTGGAGCACAACACACAATACTGAATGTATTACTAGAGAATGTACAAAGATAAGTAGCCCATTAGGGCAATAGGCGTATATACAAGCTGTTGGAAAAAGACCTCCTAAAGAGGGAAAAAAGTGCCCCAGTGGTCTTACTGTGTTCACACACATCACTACTTAAATATATCAACAGCAGCTCATGTTGCTTTTTTGTTCAGACTTTTTTGAGAACAACTATAGTGGTTTGTAAGTTTCTTCCGAATCTAGTTTATACAATAGCAATTTGTAACTATTATAGTATGATAACCACGATCTTGGTCATGCTCATGTTTGCACAGTTACAAGGAATGTTATTTGTCTCGATAAAATAGTTCAAAGGATATTTAGGTCAAGTTAAATGAGAAAGGGTTCTTTGTGGACAACCCTAAAGAGGGGTACAAATTGGTGGATAGAGTCATGGAGGAAGGAAGGTTATTCACCTTGAATGTGAAAAACTTTAACCATAAAACATAGTTCAAATATGGATTTGGAAGGTAGCAGAATTGGATCTTTGGCATAACAGGTATAGATATACCAATACTCAGATGTTGAAGGAAATGGAAACTAATATGCTTGTACATAGATTACCAAGCCTTCATAATCAGAATCTTGATACTTTCTATGAAGATTGCCAATTGTATAAGAAAAGTAAACTACCATTTAAGAAGAGTAACTATGAGAGTTGTCATCCACTTGATTTGGTTTATACAAATGTTGGTTACTAGACAAGGAGAACTCAATCAAGGTAATAGATACTTTTCAACCTTCATTGATGTTTGCAAAAGGATGAACTTGATTTATTCCATAAAACATAAATCAAATGTTTTTTATTACTTCAAGAAATCCCAAACTCTTGTAAAGAGGGAATGTGATAGGTACATCAATGTCTAAGGTGAGACGGAGGGGGAGAGTATTGTCCCATGAGATCTTAGATTTCTTCAAGTCTAATGGTATTGAGGTACAAACCTTTGTCTTTCAGAAAAGATTTAAAGTCTTTAGACATGTACTCTCCTCCTCTATAACTTCTCAAAATCTGGATCTTTGCTTATCTTTCATTTTCAACCATAGCTAAGAACTTCTTGAAAGTAAGAAAAACCTCTGACTTCACTTTAAAACAATAAATACATGAATATCTTGAGAAATCATCAATCAAGATAACAGAGTACCTGAAACCTTGAATAGAATTTGTTCTCATCAAACCATTCGCATTTGAATGTATGATCTGTAACTTCCTTGTGGTCATGATAAATCCATGTTTCTTGAAAGGTACTTTGTGAAGCTTTCCTTCAAGACATACTTCACATGACTCTACATCATCTAGTAAAGAAAATATAGGCAAACTCTCCATCATACCCTAATCTTTGACATGTTTGAGAGATGTTTAACTGTTATGAATAAATCTAGTATGCCATAACTTCATGTTCTCCTTAGGTGTAGTAGACCTAGCAACTTTACCATGATTCATTTTGGACAACACAAACATGCCGCTTCTATTTTCACCTTGAAGTAGACTATGCTCCTCACCAGATGAGAGGATCTGACATGAGTCTTTCTTAAAACTACTTTATAACCATTTGACAAGAAAGTCGAGATAGAGAGCAATTTCTTCTTTATTTCTGGAACATAAAGAACATTGGAAATTGTGAAATTTTCACCTACTCTAGACTTAAGGTCTACTTCTCCAACACCAACAACATCCAAATCATGACCATCTGCAATGGTCACTCTTCTACCCAAAGACTTAGAAAGGGAAGAAAATACCTTTTTGCAACCTATCTTATGCTTAGTAGCTCCACAGTCAAAAATCCAAGAATTATTTGAGATTGCATTTAATATTCCGAGATCAAAAGTTATCTCTTCAATAGTAACACATGCATCTGAATCTACCTTTAAGGATTTAGGTTTTGGATCATCTTCAACACTATTATCTGATGCTATTTTAATTGAAAATCCTTGTTTTGCATTCTACTATGTAATGACCTAGTTTCCAGTAGGGTTTCTACTCTGATAGAGATTCGCAAACTCCAACCAAGCTTGCGAGACATTCTATAAGACCTGATCTGGGGTATAATATGCCTCTTAACTCTCATAGCAATATATGAAACTGCTAAAGCATCCCTTGAATCCCATCTAGATTTCTCTTTTGTAGGGAGTAATCTGGTAGTAGTATGGACTCTTCATGATGAAAGAGTTTCTTCTTCACTAACCTCCTCTTGAGTAGAAATAGGAACAACAGGTCTTCTAGAAGATGAGGCAACATTTCCTCTGACTTGTCTTGGCCTTAGATAAGTTCCATTGACAATATTCCATAATTCCTTTGATACTAGTAGATTCATCATCATAAAACTCCATATTGGATAATTAGACATGCCCTCAATCTTGTCTTCATTCTCAAGTCTATAGTCACTCATCTTGTTAAGAGTTTATGCCAACTAGGCTCTGATACGAAATGTTGGTATTCTAAGTCTAAATAACATATGTTGGAAGTGGTAATGGACCCTAATAACAATAAATTCACAAGTTAACAAGATCTTCCAATAGATGAACCTTAACATATACACCTTAAGACTCAAAAATAGATGAGTCAGAGATAGAGAGAGAATAGACGAGATTTCAAGTGTACCAGTAAGCTATGAGGCTCACCTACACTAACTTATATATGAATATCAAATTGCAATATGTCTATATGATACAAACCGACAATATCTATACCTACGTAGAAATAGAAGCTAGATACAAGAGATTGTGTGCCTAAGAGATATGATGAGTGTGTGCGTGAGAATATGGACAATAAGAATAGTTTACAACTCTTTTACAACAAACCCAAATTCTGATCAACCTAAATGAGAAATGAGTGACGTGGCAAGTAAGAATGGAAATGGACTTGCTACTCACAATAAATCCACAATGGTTGTTGATGGTAAGCAGGAAAAATCTTCTCGAGATATCTCTTGAAGTAGACCACAACTCCTCCAAAAGTGTGAGAAATCCTCCTCCAAGATGGCCTCCAAGATCTCCTCCAAGTTCTCCTCGAGTAGCTTGAGAAGATTGCTTGAGTTCATGAACAATGAGTTTTTGCACCCTTTATATAGCTTACAAGCTATCTACAAAAAGCACAAATAGAAACAGAAAACGTAAAAGTCATACAATCTCCAAAAAGCCATCGTTTGCAAATTTAGAGTTCAATCAAAGAAAACATATCATGAGAGCTTGGCCCCATTCATATTTTCTTTTTGATTTACCAAAAAAACAACTATCTCGTCGTGTTGCTGTTGGCGTGATTCAAACCCTCTTCGGTACTTTCGGAGGGTATTCTCCTATCCAAACTGCCCACACTTTTGGTTGTGTAACAAGTATAAAGAATATACTACATCTTGTATAATGTGGATGTTTTGAACCAGTGTAAACATTGTTTCCAAAATTTGTTTGTTAGATTATTGTTCATAATGATTGAACCACAAAATGTTATGAATATAGAAGGTTTTCTATAACCCAATCGAGTCAAATTTCTATAGGCCTACATCGTATTTGCAATTGTTAAATGTTTGCCTTACAATGTTTTTCCAACATCAACCTTGTTGATATATTTAGGTAGTTATGTGTATGAACACATTAAGACCCTTGAGGCACGTTTTTCCCTCTGTAGGAGGTTTTTCCCCCTCACTTGTATATACATCTATAACCCTACTTAGAGACTTATCTTTGTACATTCTAGTGGCAATACATTTAGTATTGTCTGTTCTGCTCCAAGCTTCTTCTTCTTTTTTGTGTTGCTTGTGTACTTCTCTAGACGTCAAACTCCAGAAGTTGGTATTAGAGCAAGCCATTGCTTCATCAAGGTTCTGATCAACACCTCTCTAGTTATAGTCTCAAAATCGCATGAAAGTTAGTGATCTTACTCACGGTGATTAGGAGTTCAAAACAACTTCATTCTATGGTGTCAACATTGGGATCTGAGCTCGTTTCAGCCTTGGAATACACTATCAAAGTCCTTGCATAGGCAATTTTATCTTATTGTGCCAAAGATATACACAAATTTCAGTTTGCAAGTACAAGCATCTCGAAGTCTACTAAATGTTTAGTAGAGCTTGAGAGGGTATTTCTATTCAATTTTCTGAGATACAATCATTTCTTTGCATCATAATATTTTAGTTAGTGGCCATGGTTGAAAGTTGTGATGTATTCCATATGTTGGCTATTGAGGATAAGTGAGATAGTGCCAATTACCCATTATGGGCTTACATGATGTGTCATTTATTGGTTGCAAAAGGACTATGGAATATTATGCAGGGTGTTGAAAAATATCCTATTACAGCTACAAACACAATTGCTAAAGATGATCCACATGGCATTGAAGATGGTGATATTCTTCAGGTTCCAGTTTGTGTTGTGGTTCTTGTTCCACCAACTACATACAAACATTTTTGGGATGTCAGAGACGCTCATGAAGATGCATTGATAGCCTTGTCTGTCAAACATGCCATATTCCTCATATTTACTCTTGAAAAACAACAAACAATTCTTGAAATACACTTACCACTTTATACTAGACAATGAATGTGGCTCATATTTCTTATCTCGAAAAATAGTTGGAGACTAAACACATGGATATAGGAGATTCCATCGATAGTTTTCTGACAAGGATAGAAGATTTGAAGGAGTTGGTTTTTGTTGATGAAGTCTTGCCTGATAGTTCACTTCTGCAAACTATTCTAAATGTTCTTCCAAATTCATATCAAAGGTTTTCTTCTACTCTTCGGTCGATAATGAAAGGAAATTCAAATGCTTTAACATTTGAGGAGTTATTATTCTTTTGTTGCAGGAAAATTAGTCTAGGTAGAGATCAAGTTTCCTTGGCTAGTTAGAAGGGCAAAGGTAAATGGAGCTCATCTAGTAGTAAGCAAAAATATGCTAATTTTGCACATCGTAGAAGGAAGATAAAGATGAGAAGAAAACAAAAAAGAAGAAATTGTTTTGCAAATACTGTAAAGGACATGATCATGTCATGAAGAGCTATTTGAAACTCGCTACAAAAGAGGCAAAGAGAAAATAGGCTGGAATGGTTGTTGTAGAGGCCTCTACATCCAAATTCGAGTCTGCTAATCTTCTACAAAATGAAGAATGGGCATTTACTATAATTTGCACTTATGCCCATCTTCTCATGAAGAGTGTATATATGTAATAGATTCAGATGTTTGGTATTGTGATAACCAAACATATTACCTTACAACATAGTTTCTTCAGTTCACTCAAGCCTACCCCTACAGATAATACTATCACATGCGCCAACAACTCCTCTTATTATCTCATGGGAGCAATCAAGATGCTTTATTTGTGCAAACAATCAAGAAACATTTGTTATCAAGGTCAGTAATTAACCGAGATCAGCTTAGTTATGAATTCTTTTAATTACTTATATATAGCTCATGATCTATCAAATGGAGATGTCATTATTGCTTGTGGCATTTTATGTGATGGGTTGTACAATCTCATAGACTATAAAAATTTTGTGAATGATTTAGCATGTGCTGTACATTATTTTAGGCTATCCCAGATGCACAGCTTTGGCATGTATGCTTTGGCATCTGGTAAACAGATCTCTGAAGGCTATATTTTGGGCAAAATGTAGGGTTCCTCCTTCCCAAACGATGGTTTAGTTTAGCAAGAGAAAGTATTTCCCTTCAGTTCCCCTGAATTCACCTCCCTTCTTCTATAGTGTGACCTTCACCCTTGATCAGAATTTTGATGAATCCCCCTAGAATTTTGTGGTCGATGCTTCTTGCTCATCACTTCTAGTATTGAAGGACGATGACCCCATTAGACAAGTGCCCTCCCCAATGCGCCATTATTTTTCTTTTTCCACCCCCATTACCATAGTTTGTTGCCAAAGGTCATTTTGTCACATAATCACTATTTTTTCTTTCAACCTCAGTGACCCAATTTCTATCTTTGGTCTCCTTAAATAGAATACATGTCCAGTGTCGGTGGTCAACTTAATCACACTAGAGGCATCTATGGGATTGATTAAATGTTCTCCTATTTGGCAATTGAGTCCTAGGATTTTGCTCTAGCTCTCTCGGTCTCTCTTGTTCTCTTAGTCTAAGTTCTTGCATACTTTTCATGGTTGCCATTTTAGTTGCTAAAGTTTCCATATGTTTGGCTATTGATTCTAGTGTAGTTTTCAACATAGCAATTTCTGATTCATCCCTACCAAGGTTTTGGAAAGTATGATCATCTTCTACCTTAACTAGCATATCCCTTTCATTTAACTTAGGGGTTTGCATTCAATTGCGTTGTTGTCTTTGAGCTAGCCTATGGACAATCGCTCATACATTCCCCCAATTTCTGGTTAACGCACTAGCCTTCATTCCCTCCTCGAGCATGGGTTCAAGCTCACATTTAAGAGAGCTGTCTAGCATGCTTAGAAAACTACGTAATTTATCTACTTGTAAGGCTATTTGGTCCATTTCACACATTTGGTTAAATCTAACATCAAATTCAGTTAACCCTTGAGTTATATGTTGATCAAGTTTAGTAGTTCCTACCCATTTCATAAATGTAGCCCTATTGTTCTTACTATAGTCCTCATGTGAGAACTCGGTAAGAAGTTGGTTTTTAAAGTTTTCCCAAGTCATAGTAGGTTGGACTACCCTAAGTTGAATTCTTTCTCTGGTAAACCTGTGGGAAATACTTATAAATGTGCCGTTTTTATGCTCCTCAGGTAGACCATATTTTTTAGTAAATTGTTCATAATACCTAAGGTATGCAGTAGCATTAGTTCCATTGAATTCACCACGATCCATTTTGATTGAATCAATTATTTTCCATATTCTTTGTTCTTCAAATTCGTTAGCCATATTATATCAATCTAAAGTTACTGAAAGCAGTGAAACATACTAATGCAATTCACATAGTAATATATCTATTTCTTCCTCTCGTTTGGTCGCCGTGGTAAAAACACAATTTCGCAAATAGAAATTGGAGAAGCATAGCTGTATAAACTAGTTGCAAAGGTTCTTTGTGATTGTGCTTGTGCAAATTTGTTTACATTTAAGTTGATCAAATCAATCCTAATACACTAGTTCTAGTGCATGAATGTGCAATCGTAGCTTCCACAAATGTTGATAGATAAAGGTAGCATGAAGAGGATCCTCCTACTTGTCAATCTCCGTGGAGGCGCTCAGATCACAACGACCAGCCCTCGACACCCAAGAGATTGCAAGGTCTGAGAGTAGGCTAGTGCTTCTAGGGATGTCGATGCTACTACTATAATCGCTAATTTTTGTATATGCGTATGCAAAGAACAAGAAAAAATTATACCTCTATACCTAAGATTCCATGCGGAGACTTCACATTGGGTTCACTTATGTCGGGAAGTTTCGGATGCTCGGTTGGTGGATCAAGCCAACCCCCAAATCCAACGGCGCACACACAGTGCTTGGAGCATGCTCATGTGGTTTGATTAGATGCTTTGGAGAAACCTTACTATCTTTTCAAGTCCTTTCTTTAGAAATACGAACGACAATGTATGAAATTTAATTTTAAAATCAAGTAATCATATTTCAACTTCTCATGGAGTAGGGATAGTATATATATTCATTGTTAATCAACAAGAACTTCTCTCTTAAAGATCATTTGACGTGTCACAATTCGAATTTAATGAATTTCGAATAGACACATCATCAAAGCCTACATCATAAGTAGTCAGGAAAAATACGGATCCTTTATTTCTATTGGCACGAAACAATTGCACTCTCATCAAATTTGAGTTGGTCTTGAAAATTGCTATTGAAAATAGCTATAAGATAGTTTCACTATGTTAGAACTCTATGGAAAGCAAAACTTGTTTCAAAATGTGTGGAGCGTTTTGGGCGTGAGAGAATGTAATTAATAAAATCATCAAAGCATTTTATCATGGAATATCAATTATGTATGCATCACATGAAAAAACAACTCACATAAAGCTTGAAGATTAACAAAAACAAAGAGAGGGACTCTGTGTCTTTCTGCATACAAGCCTCTTCGTTGAACGTGTTCTTTTACTATTCATTCTTTGAGTTCATATGTTGAAGTTTTGAGATCGAAGTTCAGTTGATATAAGACCATGAACGTCTTATATCACTTAGTATAAAGCACTTGATTTCAGTTTTTGCATTGAAGAAGGGATCCTTTGAGTTCATATGTTGAAGTTTTGAGATCGAAGTTCAGTTGATATAAGACCATGAACGTCTTATATCACTTAGTCTAAAGCACTTGATTTCAGTTTTTGTTAAATATGGGTTCAAAACCAAACCGTTCATATGCAAAACTTTAGAGTCTCTCAAGCTTTTTCCAGTATTCAATTTACGAACAATACTTGAATCTAAGCGTAACCATGGAAGAGTTCATCCACACCAAAATAGGTCACATTGTGCATTCAAACCTTATGTTCAAAACAAAATGCTACAGTCATCGAGTTCCTTCTGAAAATGCAAATCAACACGATAGGACTCCGGTTCAAAAGAATCAATAAAAGATGGAAACTTGAAATAAATAGATCATCTGTGCGCATAAATATTGATTTCACCGTGTATTCCAAATATATAGATAATAAACCAAACACTTTTCAAACCAGATCTTTCATTGTTTGAGTTCATGAAAAGTGAAGTGGACATTGTGGTCATTTGTATCAAATGACATTGTGGTAATTTCATTGTTTTAATACAAATGACATTGTGGTCATTTGTATTAAAGAATTTTGGAGAAGATATCTCTGACATGCATAAATCATATCGTGAACCTTTGTTCTGAACAATGTTCTGATTTGAGGCAGGTAGAAGCAAGAGTAGAGATGAGAATCTCTACGACATCATATGTCAATCATTCCTACTTCATTTTTGCATAGGGGTTGTGATACTTCTTTGAACACCTCCCCCCTCCCCATTCAAGCTAGTGAAGTCTTTTTTATAGAGAGCATAAAATTTAAACCAAAATGGCTCCCATATAAAGGTGGTTAAGCTGTCATAAAACTTGTTTGTCTTTCCAAGTAGTTTTTTCTTGCAAAAGTTGATGCAACCATTGCCCTTCTTTATTGATTTTTCTTTTTTTATTTTACTCTTTCATGTTTTTAAATATAATTGTATCTATTTAAAAAA